>CAEGAE010056524.1:0-24227 GCA_903067095.1 Girardinus metallicus
GTTTGTTATGATGTAAAGCACTTTGAAATGCCTTGCTGCTGAAATGTGCTATACAAATAAAATTTGATTTGATTTGAGTCCCCCAGGGACCCAGTTATAGTTTGAACAAGTAGTGACACAAGGAATGGTGGGATGTCCCAGTGAAGGCTCAACCTATGTTTAAGTTTGTTTTTTTCATGATTTATAATGAGATGATGTAAGTATTGCTTAAATGGCCAGAGTATAACAAGAAGAGCTGAATTAAGAGGGGAGTGGAGAAAAGGACAAGGCAGATGAAAACATCTGTTTTCATGAGACAGTAATTCAAATTTTGTGATGGTATGCCCCAAGTAGGCTCTTGCTTTTTTTGTTGTTTCTTTTTAGCTTTTTTAATATTTTAGCAATCGATAATTCTTTTGCATAAATTTCAAACAGAATTTGTCAATGTAAATCAAAATTCAAAAACAATCTGTCAGTAATTAGTTAGTATTTAGTTGTCCATTAGTTCTTGTATATTGAGTAGGAATATGACAAAAAAACAGTTTTCTTTTTTGTTTGATTTGCTTTGTGTCAAAAGAGACAAGATTGACCCTTTTATTCACATTACCAATTAGGCAGTGACCTTTGTGTTCACAAAAGTCTGCATAAAACGGATTACACGCTTCCACAGGTTGATTTGCATTTGAGTTTCTAATCCTGTGAGCAAGCTATTAACCTTCCAGTCACACAAATCTTATCTGAATACATTTCAGACAGAAGTATTAAATGTGGCAAGATAAAATTATTGCTGGAAACAAGGACAAATATTTAAAAAAAAAAAAAAGTTTGTTGACAAAGAAAAAAAAAAAACATTACTTAGGGCACATGACAAATCACCTCCCATGAAACACATACACAAATGGCCCAGTTTTACTTTCTGGACCCCTGCTGATATATTAAAAATTACTAACATCAGCTGATACTGACGTTATTGCCTATCTATTGTGTGTACGTACTTTTGAATACATAATAAAATGGTGCAAGTACTGTATAAATCAAATTGTTTCAGTTTGTTCAAAATAGATAAATGCAGAGGAGTAATACATTTAGTTCCAGATATTTTCTGTGGGGCTGAATTGTAATGTTTGGCCACAGAAAAGCTTGGAGCTTGGCTGGATGGAGTCTCTTGTGATTATGATCTTTTGAATCTTCTTAGTAACCAGCTGCCATGCATTGTAATTTCTCTGCAGAGTACTTCTCTCTTCTGCCGATCTAATCAACGACTCGGGGCCAAAAAACTAACATGCTGTACTTTAACATCCTGCACTGCATCACAAGTGCAGGATGCATATTGTATTGTATCACCTGTAACAAATGTCTTACCAGGGATTCTAACATTTATATTTTTTAAATGAGCATATTTTGCTTTTCCTTTTAAAGTAAAGTACCACAGTCAGGCTCTATATCTTCCCTGTACAGTTTCTGCTGCTGTAAGCTTCATGCTAAGCACCTGCTGACTCACTGTGTGCCAAGTAAGGACAGCCTACGTCCCCAGGCTGTTTTCAGAAGCTTTCACCGTTTTCCTTGTGGACAGTACTCTTACGCCTTACACAGATGTGCCAAAAAAAAAAAAAAGAAATCATAGAAATTTCTTAACCAGTATGTTAGTGCATATCAATTTTATTTATGTTGTAAACTTGAAAATATACTACACATAAGATCTTGATTGTTGAGTATTAATACAAATAACCTTGGTATTAATTATGTGCAACTCTGTTTCAGCTTTTAGCCTGCTGTTTTCCAGGTCATTTCATAATGAGCTTACCTGAACTTTTTACATCTAGGAAAAATAACCACTTATTCCACTCAGGTGGTTTCATGGAGTTTCCCTCCAATCCCCCAAAAATAAATGTTTTTCTACAACTTACGTTTCTTAATAATTTGTCTTATTTTGCTAATGTAAAAGTTCTAAAATCTGTGAAATGATTCATAGCAAGTCTCTGATTAATCACAACCATAAGTATTGATCGAAAGGTGCAACACGTAAATGTTAACTTACTATTTTACCAGTATTTTTTTAAATAAAATAATTGCATGAAACTTTAAGGTTACAAGCAGTCTAAGTTAGGAGCAGTGTCCTGCAACATGGTGAAATAATAATTAAGTCATTATCCAAACTCTCCAGAACTTGACTGTGTGCTGGGGACAGAATAGCATTCTGTAGATTTTAGCTGCCCTTTTCCTGACCCTAGACCTGCATAAATCCTAGACTGCATCATCTGCCAACTTGTTTGTCACTGCAGACAGTTCAACAAGGGGCCAGAAATGTTCTTAAGATGTTTCAACAACAGTTACTCGAGGGTTTTTATTACCATAGATGCCAGGGTGACAGGCCTGTTGTCATTTAACCTTGTGAGGCTGAAATTTTTAAGGTGTGGGATCATGGTGGCAATATTTAAAGCATGGGGAAACTTCACAAAGCTCCAGAGATTTGTTGAAGATGGGAGGTATTTTTCCCCTCTCTTTAATCCTTCATGATATAAGAACTAACACATTTTATACATTTTTATCACGATGCCATTTGTTTCAAAATCTAGAAATGACAAGTTTGGTCTTCTCTGTGACTGTAGCAACAATGTCTTAATCATGTTCTGCGAGCTGCATGTTTGTTTTTCCTGTGTGTGACAGCGTGTTGTGTGGTGGCCTTATCCTGTGTGTTTCTGTGGGTGTGGCAATCAGGATTTTCTGCAGGCTCCCAGAAGCAGCTGTGCCTCAACTTAACACATCTGGAGTGTTTTCCACTCTTTTTTTTCAATCGGTTCCAGTCAGTTCCACTATTGCAGCTTGCTTCTTGCTTGTCCAGCGACCATGTTTCCTTTGTGCCCCTGATCTCCTGTCACGCTCAGCCCTGATAAATTTCACTGCCTGTCTGCCTACTGTCATCTGTCATTTGCTGTCTGTTCACCGCTTAGTTCAATGTTCTTTTGTCACTCTGTGCAAATAGTTAATAGCTCAAGCCTTGTTTGGATTAGACTGATTTTTACCTTTGAAACAATGAAAAGATCCAAGTGTGTTTTTGACAGAAAACAGTATTGTGCAGTGCTAACCTCACATTCTTAAGCCCAGATAGTCATATCCAGCTGGACATGCTGTGCCCTGTGCCCTTCCTCCGCCTTACATCGGGTTATCTTTGTCACTTCCCTTTCCCCACTTGTCCTCTGCTACTGTCACCTTCTCATCCTGATAGTCCACCATGAGGTGGCAATTAGAACTTTGTTGACACGTCGACTCCGTGGGGGCTTTCGCCTACTTTTCCTGTCCGGCAGGATCTTACTCTCTCTCTCTTCTGTTCTTGTGCCTGCATGTATCTGTCTAACCACATTTCATTCTACATCTCTGACTTTCTCTGTCTGCCTTTCTCACTCAGCACTTAGGCACCTTTGGGTGTCTTTCTCATTTTGCCCAAGCTACTACTTTCTATACTACCATTCCAATCAGATGTTCATAAGTCGCTTTGAACTATTGACTTTCTTTTCTTTACCTTTTTTTTCTACCTCCTGCAAACTTACTATTTACAACCCACCTATTGGCCATTTTCCATTGTATGGCTGATATAGTGTAATAGAACTGTCTGCAATGGCCTTTCTTCTTCCATTCTCTTTTCACATAATGGTCAACATTTGTTGTTTTTCATTGTAATATGCTTGAAACCAAAATGATGCATACACAACATCCCTTGGGGCACCTATCTTGATTAAATTACAAGAATTAAAACACATATTTTCATCTAAACCTTTGCTTTAGTGAGTTTTCCCTTCAGTTTGACTGGCTTTGTAAATACCAATTTATGCATTTTTTCATTCACTGAGTTTGGCACTTGAGATGGATGGAAAGATTTGCAGGGTGAAGCCTGAAAGCTGATTGCTTTTATAAGCTGAACAAGAGTATTATCAGACCATATATACCCTATGACAGATTTTGTCTCTTTCTTTTGCTTTTTTGATACAATTATTGATGTTTGCGCATTTGGCAGATGCTTTCACCCAAATCAACTTACAAATGAAAATCTAACTCTATAGAAATATTGAACAATTCCAGGGCATCGTTTCTATTTTCATTGACACATAAACTTTAAAAACTAACTTAAAATTTAATTTCCTTTTTCAAAACATTGATGCATACTTATGATTCTAATGAGGTAAACATTATACTTTATACCAATTAAAAACAATTTGCATTCGTTTAAAACAACCTCTTCCCATGATACAGAAATGTTCTGAAAAGCATGGAATGTTACATGTTTTGTGTTAAGTTTAGTAAACAACAGTTTATGTTTTATATTTAATATTTCATGTTTCAAGCAGAGCGCACAGTCTGCTTCTGATGTAGGGATAGTAAAGTCTATTATCAAAGGCTTTTTAAGTTGACCTAGACTTAGAAAAAGAACCTTGTGTACATGTTTACCCCAAGTACCAGGTTTGCTTTCCCACACACAGTGAATCTTTAGTATATATATTTTTCAACTATTACTTTCTTTTTGCTCTTCCATGACCTGTGAGGGCTTTTTGAAGCACAGAACAGTTCCTATGCTGGTTTTATGATGTAACAACTGCTTTATGCTTGTTCTCCAGCACAATGGGGGGTTGCACAATGACAACCAAGAGATCGTGGAATGTGTCAGCTCTCCATTTCTTTGTGTGAATCTGATTGCTTATGTCTTGATTGGAACCAAAACTTGACGAGACAACTCTCTAGGGACTTGGTGTAAATCTGTAAACCAAAAGGCAATTCTCAGGAAATAAATATTTTTTGGGGTTAAGGAGGTTTAGGAGGTTTTTAGGGTTAGAGTGAGGTGAGGCTTTCGTGCTTGCAGTTTGGGTGGGCATAATATAGTGGGGATGTATTCTGTCAAAGGAGCAGTCCCCAAGGACTATTAAAAACAAGTGTGTGTGTGCGTGTGTGTGTGAATGCATGGTAATTGCTGTGGAAAAGGGCCACGATTGTTGGGGAGACTATGTTCAAGGGAGACTTTATTCAAAATCAGACCGTTATTCGTTACCCCGGATATAAACAAATCACAAAGAACTTTGCATCGATGTATATTTTTTCCCCCGTAATTTAATGCAAGAGAGCCAGAATGTGATAGGAAATCTTGAGCTTGTTGAGCTGAGCTAATTTGTGATGCTTGCTTGATGCAGATCAATGTTGAGTGCCTTTTATGGCCTCCTTCTCCCTCAGTTAGGATTAATCTTCCATGTCCAGTAACTGAGACTTACAAAAAAAAAAACTCAACATTGTTTCTCATTAACACAACATCAAGAAGACATGCCGCTTATGCAACAGGCTTAGAATATTAAATGTGTACTAATATGAATTAGCACTCTTTGGGGTGCATGGTTTTAAGGGTGCCGTTAGATCCATGCGAAGGATAATGTTAGTCATTTTAAGTTCAAATGGCTGCTAACATTTTTCTCTACATCTGATTTGAAAATCTGATCTGATGTTGCATGGTATTACATCACAATGTTAAAGATATAACGGAAGGAGACAGATGAAGGCAGACGTATCCAGATGCAAAAGGCACATAAGTAAAATGAAGCTGTTTGTTTGTATTATTCACCCTCTAATATGTGCTGATTTCCAGCATGTGTTTGCATCTGTGTGTGTGTCCTTTGCTGGTAGACTGTTTGGGACAGGAAGCCAGAGGGACATGAGGAAGCTGTTTGATGTCATCACCACGTGTTCTTTCCTCTTACCCTTGGCTGTTATTTTGGCCGAAATGCTGTCTGACTGCCTCATTAGTTACTGGTAACTCTTTTTACTGTAATGTCAAACCCCCAGAGGCCATGTTGACTACTAGACTAAAAGTCGTTATGAACAGACGTGTGTTGAAAGTAGCTTTTGATTAATAATGCACTGTTATGAATAAAAACGGGAAACCTTTGACGTTGATTCAGAAGGTTTTGACTCAGTGAGATGAGTGGGTTCTTTGCACGAGGACCGTTTTGCTTATTAATAATTTTGCTTCAGTTAGAAAAAAAAAGGGTAAAATACCCAGAAGAAGGATTTCATCACCAGGCATTTCAGGCAAGCTGCTGATGAAAGTGGGCCTTTTTAGGAATATATTGCACCACAATTGATTGGTTCAGGGCAACGGACTGTGATTTTTAACCTTTTCTGCTATGAGGTTAAAGCCCATCATTGTAAACACTTGCACCTTTTGTAGCACAACACGATCTAATCTCGCTTCTGTGACCCTCCATCAGGTTGGAGATCAGCCTGAGCCAGGTCAGGCTCAAGCTTATTCATCAGAAAAAAAGACAGACCTAACCAACTTGGTCCCTAACTTTTATGTCCACACAACATATGCAACATGTATGTATTTTGCCTGAATGCAACATATAAATGTTTAAGAAGAAAGAACCATTAAAATGCATTAAAATACAGAGCCAGCGCCGAGGATATTATTTCTATGGCAGTGCTGATCGACAGCAATAACCTTGGACCAGGAAAAGGCTCATTTCACTGCAAGCAAATTTCTTTCTGCTTTTGTAACTTTTAATTACGTTGCCTGCGACAAGGTAGGACTATGTGACGGAGTGTCAAAACAAAAGACATACACTCACTAACAATCATGGGGAAGTTCTGCTGACGCTGAATGTTGGGCTCAAGCGAGGTTCTTTTCAAGCCAAACTTTAATTTAAATCTAATTTTTACTTGTGTTGTCAGAAGAAAGATGTTTTCATCCAGACTAGTTTGCTGAAACATTTGAAAAATGTGCATTTATTTATCAACCCATTGTGCCCACTAATCCCTGCAGGGTAACTTCAGGGGTAATTATATGGGAACATCCCGAACACGTGTCTTTCATTATTTTTATGCCCACAACTCTTGATTGCAGTTGTTAAAACTTGTGCTCTTAGTATTTTTATTTTAACAACAAAGAGCTTTCACCTTGTCAACATTGGCATTTAAAACAAGGGGTATATCACTTGAAGGGTAACAGGAAGCATATAGCAAAGTATAATAGTATGTGTTATTTAACAGATCTGCCCTCTTGCGGTGATAAACAGGAAGGATGGGAGTGTTTCCAGGGTAACCCATATACACTGTTGGCATGTGGTCATGGAACCAAAAAGGAATTATCAGGATGGAGCAAAAGAACAAACTAGAACACACCATTTAGGACAGTGGAAACACCCAGACAGCATAATCTCTTAAAGGCATTGTTCGCCATCAACATGTGGGCTTTTCAAAAGACTTTTGTTAATAAAGATCTAGTTGATTTCCATACAGACTTTGTAAATGCAGACATTCACCTAACCCAGTGGTCCCCAAAGATTTTGGATTACATGGATTACTATGGATTACAATAGCCCCAAAATTAGCCCCAATAACCTGCAAACCGAGGGGGCGTGGCTAGACGCATGTCAATCAATTGAAAATTTAACAACATGTGATACATTATTTATAAAATGCATTTATTTTTAGGTAGTTATTTTTAAGTTGTTTATTTTGACAACTTTATTGTAAATGTCAGGGAGGGCTTAGCCCTACTAGCCCACTTATACCAGCCATCCCTGGAAAAATTCTATGGCAAAACAATTTAATGAAAATGTTGTATTTCTTAATTTATAAGAAAGGAAAGTTGTGTTACACATTTAAGACATTAGCAGTTTAATTAAGATATTTCAAAATTGTTCAGATTAATTTTTGAATAGTATTATTTGGGAACACAGCCTGGAGAGAAGTGCCAAAAAGAGGAATTTCCATCCAGCTGAAAAGACCAAAGTCAAAATGATGCAGTAAGTTGAAGAAAGAATAAAGAGAATGAAAGGAGAAACCAAGGGAATGAAAAACCGAAGACTGTCAAGTAGCAATAAAATGACCTGGTAAAAGAAGATCAGATAATTTAAAGGTGAACAAAAGAGAAGCAAGAAGCAATTTAGAATGTGAAATGTTTTATGCATTTGACATTGATATAAGCATTAAATATGAAATAAGCGGCCTCCACCTCAAGATTTTCTAGAATGTCACAGACATGGAAAATGCATCTTCTAATACGTCTAATAACGGCTAATAAATACTAAATACACTTCTACTTTTTCTAGCAGTTTTTTATCACTGCAGTGTTTATAATTTTATGGGGATAAATAACTACTTTTTCCAGCAGAAAATGTGATGTCTGTCTGAAAACGACAAACGAAATATCAGCAAACTGTGATTGGAAACGTCAAGTGCTCAACAGAAGTAAAATGAAGGTCATTTTTTAATGGTTCCAGGCTCAAAGGAACGAAAATAACTTCTCTTCCCAGGGCTTGAGACTAAGCCTTCTCAACGGAAGTTGCCTCAGGACCTCACTGTCCCCTTCAGCATCCAAATATACACGAATGTCTGTTGCTATTTCAGGAAACACCCACGTATGTCAGGCTTCATGCCTGGGCAGCTGAAGCCTGACAGTGATGCTTTGTTCTGTAGGGTGTTGGTAGGTCAATTACACACTTCACAGTATTATTTGTTAAGACAAATTGAAGTTGATGAGGTTGTGGTCAAAACAGCAATAAAGATAACGCCATGCAATAATTAAAATTGCAGATAGCCCTTAATGTGTATTTAGGGCTTCCCTGTTCCCTGTGTAGTCATCCACCTAAGTTTAATTTCATTTCATAATTAATAGACATCTTTAAAGCAGAAAAATAAAGTTTTATAAAATTCTGACCACTGTCCAAAGGCTGATACCTATCACAAGGATACAGTCAGAAGTAAACACTTTTTCTTTAATAAATCACTTTTTGTTGCTTACACATCTGGTGACAACAACACACCCAATATCTTGTTGGATCACACACATCCTTTATATCACCTGGCTGAGATTATTTAGAGCTGGATCATAAAATCTGTTTGTTAGACTTAAAAAGTGTTTCTACAAGGAGTATAGTCAATTAAACCTACAGCAGTCGCTGGATGTTTTTAGAAGCAGTTGAGACACAGATGAAAAAATGAGTACATTTTTCACAATAAGGGGAAGAATAAGAGAACATAGAACCTTCTACGTTCTTTGTTCAACTGTGATGTAAAGCAACATCATAATTTATCCCTTGGTTAATTTTGCAGTGTTTTCATTGAGTTGGTTCATCACATTTTGCTCCAAAACTGAAAAGCACAGGGTTTTGATGACATGAAAGTGTCAGGCAGAAAGAGAACCATAGTGATGTCAACACCTTCATTAGAAATATCAAACATATGCAAAGATCAACTGGAAAACTGTTTCCTTGCACCAAACAGCTTATTTTACAAGCCTTCTAATGTCCTTTAATAGCTGATCTCTGTGTACATTGGCTTATTACTAATCAGTAGAAAATGTTATTAAAAGATGGCTTTAAGCATTTCCACTTATAAAGTATCTTAACAATGTAAACCTAGTCTTAACATAAAGAGTGTTGCAAAGAAAAAAATGTCTTATACAATGACGTATGAGCAATTAATAAAGGACTTTGAAAGAATGCTATTTCAATTAATTTCATTTATTAATATTTTTTTTTACACATAGACAAGTTGTTCAGCAGTTTAATCCATGTATTTATTTTTACACAGGCAACAGTTTTAGATTGTTCTTGTTGACAATGTGTATCATCAGTGGCGACTGCAAAGTGCTGTAGTATTGTGCTTTTGCATAATGATTGTTTTGCACTTTCACGTTCTCTTCTCACAAAGGGAGCAATTCCCAAATAAATATTATTCAGCAAGGAGCAAATAAGCAGTCTTGTCCAATTTGAGGGTGCAACATCTGCAGTGCAAATGTGAAGAAGTGACAAGATATCTCTTAATTGACATTTGATTACTTGGAAAATTAGACTCACAGCTAAACTAACAAAAACAACATGTTAACTAATAACACGGTTTGACACTGTCAAATTTCTAACACACTGTCAGATGGTGTTATCAGTGGACTTGAGCATAATCAGATGATATGTTTGCCATATCAGTCATAATTACATAAATGTCTAACGTGCCATTAATAATCTTAAAACTACTGCAAACTAAGTGTTGGTAAAAGGTCCAATATTTAGTAAATACTGATTGCTTATTGAAAATTGTTTGTTTTAATAAACTGCGCATTCTCTTTTCTAAAACAGCAAACACCAGTAATGTTCTTATAAGGCAAAAAGATAGTTGGAAATGTGAACGAGGGTCGTGAAAAAATCCAGTCCAGCATTGTTTCTTCTTTTCTTTTTTTTTTTTTAACAATTCCTGAAAGCATAAATGACCTGCCTGTAAAAGTGCTACAGTCACGATAAAAATAAATAAATAATAAAAACACAGTACAGTGTTTTTATTTATCATACAGTAGAAGAAACTGGTGAGCTCCTATCGCCAAATATGATGAAAAGTCACACTCAGCAACTATTTCAGCAAGAATGACTTTTCTAGGTTAAACTTCTCTTGTGTGATAACTTCCAGGTATTTTAAGTGTTACGCTAAAAATCAGCTGCATCGACACTCTGTGTTTTCTGTCTAAGGAAACAATTCTGCAGTCCTCTGTGGTTTTTGGAACATGTTTGTATTTTCAATGCAGGTTTTTATGCCACAAGCTTGGTCAATTTTATGACAGCACTTTGTTAATTTGCAGCACCGACATCTGTTTGCACATGTCTACTTAATTTGGAGTCTGTTGTGCTCACTCAGCCACTGTACACAGCAAAGCAGGTTCTAGTCTAAAGGAACCTGCAGAATAACTCTGTCCTGTTTGACAATTTTCTTCTCTCTTTCATACGGACACACGCACACACACAAACATACTGCATATGCAGGAAGTTTGTGATGCATTGAGACCAGACCTATTCTGACTGTGGTCAAATGAGGCACCTGGGAATCAAACAACATCAATCTTGCTTTCAATGCTGCACAACCAGATCATTCATTCATCCCACCCACAATTCCCTACACAAAGGAAGTGTGAGTGAGTGTTGTGAAGGAAGTAATGTATTTATTTGTTTACAGCCAAAGACTTATTGGTGAGACGGTTGTAAATTAATATCACTTATGACGCATGGATGCAATTTCTGTTGGTTATCTACAAAGCAAAGGCAACCAACAGTCATTTATTTTATATGCATACAGTTATTTGCTGGCTAGTGGTGGAAGATGTCACCATCGAATTCATTTTTTCCCCTCTGAAAACAAGCAGGTCATCCAACCGGCTACTCATTTTTCTGTGTTCTTCAAGCCTTGTTCATCTTCTTGTGTTATTTCATTAACATCTCCCTACAGTTAATACAGTGATCTGCATTTTACTACTCTGATTTACATGCTAATTTGCTCATTTGATAAATTTATCCTGCTGGTGGTCAGATTATGAGAGAGCATGTTGTGTATAAAGAGAGTGTATAAAAGTCTACAACAGTGCTTGTGTGGTGTGGAGCACGGCGCATAAAAGGCTTAATTAAATGTAACAGAAGATTGAACCTTTGATGTGTAGAATGAAAAGTAATTAAGCTTGTCTATAAAAAGCAGCCTAAGAAACTTGGTTAGTCGTGAGGTACTTTATCCTGCAAACTGCAGGATGTTATATATTTAGAAAAGTAGTCTAAAAAAAGTTTTACTTTCACCCCAACAGAACAATGAATTCCAACAACTAATGCAGCCTTTTATCTGTGGATTCCTTCAATAACTTTAACTAAAATTCCTCTCAGAAATAACCCTACTCATAGGCTGACTGCACATTAGAACCAGAAATTAACTATTCTCCATCTATGGAACATAATGATTGTACTGGGCCGTTTTATCTTTCACAAACACATAACTAAGCACTTCTGTCCTTATTATGGAAGCAGCAAAGACACAAATACAAGAATAATCAACATGCAAATTGTCCTAGTTTCTGTGAATGTCCATAAAGGGATGGGATATGTTATAACATTTCCCCACTGTGGGACTGTAAAGGGAATTTCTAATCTTTCTATTCTATACAGAGGATAGGCATGTAAAAATGAATAGAGAGCTGTTTATCTCTCAGAATTTAATATCATCAGTCATTTTCTGTAAATGCTGATACCAAGATTCTTTTACCACAATCAAATTAACAAAGCTTTTACCTAAAATTGGAATCAGAAGCCAAAGATCAAAGAGTAAGTTAAAAAATGCAGATGTGTGCAGTTTACTCTGAAACTTCTGAAAACACACTTGCTATAACAATATCCATTAATGACCAAAGCTGTGTTGTTGATGATGTTGTTTTTGTTAATTGGGAAATTGCTGCAGTTAGTAAACAGCATAGGCTATGCTCCATGGTATGACAGACACAAAGGGCCCACCAGAGACAGAGAGGCAGATGCATTCTGCCATCACCAAAACATTGTCAACAGCTGCACTTGCTGATTGTCTGTATTCAAAAGCAGTGTTATGAAAACTCAAAAGTTGTTTGCCATTGTTCTGTTGCATATGAATGTTTTCAAAATAAGGTTAATTGATAAAATGTGTTTCACCAGCAACATTCATTTTTTTTTAAAGATGGAGATTTCAACAGTGTCTTCATTTCTTGTAGCTTCAATTCTTTTATAGGGCCCTTGTAGATGGAGATGAATCAGACCTGGGCTCCCTGTGGAAAAAGGCACTCAGCTGTAAGGTGCACACACCTCCAAATTGTGCTTAAGTTTTTTGAATTTGAATTTGAATTAGATCTGCAGGCTGCAGTTAAAGCATAAATGCATCTGACATTCTTAAAGAGATGCCCTGGCCTTTTATTTAACAATCAGGTGGAGAAGGAGTTAAAAAGGTGTGAGAAGCAGCTCCTGGGTTTTATAGTATAAATCAGCAAAAGCTGCAAAATAACTTCTGCCAATAGAACCGCTGTGTGATCAGATAAATTTTTGTGTATTATTCTTTCTAACTCAGCTACCTGATTGTATGTTTAGAGATTACAATGGTCCCCAATGCTTTCAACAGAAAACCCTTTTTCCTGCATTATCTCATATTTAAAAAAAAAACCCAAAAAATTAAAATTACTATTGGTGTTTTCACTTCCTCAGTAAAACTCATAGAAATGGTGAAACCGCAGAATATGTATACAAACAGTTGTTAAGAAATATCTTTAGTGCAAATGTGAAACCCCCTTTGCAGCAGAATTATAAAAATATTTTTGCTACATGCCATCATT
Source organism: Girardinus metallicus (assembly GCA_903067095.1). Taxonomy (NCBI): domain Eukaryota; kingdom Metazoa; phylum Chordata; class Actinopteri; order Cyprinodontiformes; family Poeciliidae; genus Girardinus; species Girardinus metallicus. The sequence goes on from CAEGAE010056524.1 coordinate 13,115, forward strand.
CTTTTGGTTTTGCTTTACAAAAAAATGTGTTCATCTAGCTTAATAAATCTGTTTTGTATCTTTTGGAAGTGAGCCACTTTTGAGTTTCATATTGACTTTTAATATACAGCCTGCCCACTGTTACAAATGAGGCCCCAAACCTGCTGGCTAAATAATTATCCATAGCAACATAGCTTGACTCCTGGACTTTGTATTCAGTGTGAGTATTGTGCTGCATGACACAAGAATGGATGGACAAAGGAGGCAACGTCAATAGTGGTTGCGAGCAGAGAAGTGGTTTTTCATTGCCTGCTGCCATAATAGGACTTTATGGTCATGCATCTCTCTGACTCTACCAAAACATCAGTCATTTCACAGTAAACACATGCACTTGAAAAGAAACAAACACACACACACCCACCCCCACATACCCACACACACATAGTTTCTAACTTGGCAATTGCAAGTAAACACATTTACCATTTTCAGAACATAAATATGTTTCATAATAATGAGAGGTTCTCATCACCTGTAAAAGAAATATGCATTACTGCGAATCCCGAGCAATCAACTACACATGTAGCAACTCTTAAATAAACAGACAAAATCACAGGTTGGGGGAATCAAATCAAGGTCAAGACAGCAGGATGGGGAAAAAAGAATGGGAGTGAGAAACAAAACACAAAAGAAATAAAAGGAAGAAAACTGCCAGACAGAGGAAAATGTACAGAAACTAAAGTCTTAAGATAAAAAAAAAATTGTTTTAGCTATTTTTTTCTGAGCATAAGTGTCCAAAAGCAAAATAGCAATAGCTCTAAAATTGGCCTTCCTACGTATCTTACATTTAGAATTTGTTTACAGTTTTATTTATACCAGTCAAGTCTGAACCTAATGCATTGTCAACCTTCAACAAGACAGATAATGGAAACATAATGCATCCTTCATAACAGGATAGTTCTACAACAAGACACAACGCAATCTGTTGCTCATTCTGAAGTCAACATTTTGCCATCTTAAATGCCTGAGCTCATTTGAACAAAGTTAAAGTTAGCAGATTTTTGAAGATTAACTTTTTCTGCAGAAAGAGATGAGAAGGTGAAAACTATTCTTCCATTATTGATTGTTAGATTGCTAGTACTGTTTTAATAGAAACATAGCTACACTACTTACCCAAACTGGACTATGTCCCATGCAGCTATCAGATTAGAGGAAAATAAGTGCGTGCCTAAACGAACTTTGCTCGCTAGGATCTTTCTGCAGCCTACTCAGCTTTTCGCTGCAGGTGAAACATTTCAGCAAGCAGGATTCATAATAACTTCACAGATGAACGTTTTCTCATCCATAGATTCATAAAAGTTGATTGAACCCACAGAGAACCGCTATCAAGGCTTCAATTTAATTACCATTATGCAATCAAACTGCATCAATTTAAATGTAATACCCTTAAGCATTGGGTTTTTTGTTGCAATTAATTTAAAGCAGTACCATTTTCTTGTAGTTAATTCTTTTTGACTATTTGTTTTATTGAGTTGTAGTTAGAGGTATATTGTTTAATTTTTACTCCTTGATTTAGCGTATTTTTATTTATTATTATTTGCGGACTTCACTTAGGTTTAGCTTCTGCCTCACCCTTTAACCTTGGCAGGGTGCTCAGTTAAACTTGTCTTGATATTCAACTAAAATTAATACTGATGTAGACTTAATTGCGGTTATGAATGATCTCTTATGTCTTTTTGTCAATATTATTTTATTATTTCATTTATAGTTTTTATTTAACAAGAAAGATCTCATTTAGTGAAAACCCTCTGTGTGACTGAATTAAAAAATGAGGAAGAGTGAGCCAAAATTCCTCCTCAGTGATATGAAATACAGAATGTTGCCAGTTATTGCAAGCAAGTGATGGCAGTACCTAATGTCAATTGTAGCACAACCAGTTATAAAGTTTAGGGAGAAATTACTTTATTACAAGAGTCCAAGATGGTTTGAAAATTGCCATTTTAAATTGCTCAGATTATGTTTGTTTAAAGATAAAATGAATTTGGTGTTCTGAAAATAGAATTTTTGACAGTAAAGCAAAAACAAAAAAATGGAGCGTTTGTTAGACACCTGTGTATTTAATATTAAAACATTCATAAGAATGAGGCAGTCCAATTATGTAAATTATTCTCTCCTTTGGCAGTGACATAATGAATACAGCTTAATAATGACTTAAACTTTAAGTCATTATTAATCTAAAATTTAAGTCAATTTTAAGCATAGCTTAATGAGAATTGTGCTAGTGTTGTAATATTACCATAATCTATACTAAGTGTTTCTTATTACGTCTAAATACCTCTGTTAAATAAACTAACGTGGATTAGCTAGTCTCATGTGTCAATGTTCCACAACTTGACTGTCTGGCCCTATTATACCCAATCACATTTATAGGTGTCCACGATCCATTTAACAGCTTCTATAATTGGCACATAGAAGGAGCAACTCGGCAGAGTGAAACAGCCACTGCTTGTCTGTCAGGATCCATACTTCCAGGAGATCATGTAACGAGGGGATTATGCAAGTCAGAAGTTTGACATTAACTCATGACCTATTGGGGCAAATCCTGCTGATGCTGCAGTTTGGAGAGAAAAGGAAAGAGATAGTAAAAAAGGCAAAGACATTTACCACTGAAAGGAATTAAGACGTTGATACAGGGGGAGGGAGGAGGAAAAGAAATGTTGCGATGTGCAGTAACTGAACCAAAATTAAGACGAACGGCTAACATCCATGTCCTAATTAAACACGTTTCACTTATTTAAGTTGCTTAGAATACATAACTCATGTTCTTTGTTATTTCCTCCATCAATCCGTTGTTCACTGAAAGCATGAGACACAACTATGATCGATGAAAACCATCAGATTTTGCTGCTGTAAATCATTCACAATATTTACAGACATTGTTTTTCTTCGATGCAGAGACATTATTTATGTTTAAAGAGAAACTTGATATCCTAATCAGGTGACAATTGGGGAATGAAAAGAAGTTTGATTAAACTGTACAAATGCTGATATGCACATTGTTTGCAGATAATTAATGAGACGCTTTCAGTAGAAATTTCAGTTGAAAATTATGCTGAAACGTAACTGTAGTATGACATTACACATGTGAAATAGTGTAGGGATAAACCATTTTAATTTAACACATTAATAATTAATTTAATGCTGTGCTAGGAGATCAGAGGGGTAGAAGTGTTAGATAGCTGCCAGTGGGTCAACATATGGTTTACTCAGCTCTGTGAAGACACATCATTTGTTCTTCTTTACTTCTCTCATATTGTGTCTGCTAGGTTACATAAGTAACATCATCTAACATCATCATCGACTCTGTTGAATCTCAGCCACAGTAGTGTTGGAATAATAGTTCAGTCCAAACAATTAACTGTGCAATGTTACGGCCGTTGTCATGTTTATGGCTGAGCTAACAGCCCAGTCACGTTGCTGCTTTTTTATTTGCATGCAAAGCAGGTAACTAAAATGTGATTGCTCAGGATGGATTTTAATGCGGGGTGTGAAAAGCTCCTCTACTTTCATCTGAATCAGGAAGGACACACGCTAATAACAACAACATGAGACTCTTGAGGTCAGCAGCGATTGATGAGATGTAATCAGAACCAAACATGCGATACTGTTGGATGAGAATTAAAAAAAAAACTAAAACTTAAAAAGTTAGTTTAAGCATTTCAGAGAGCATTCTTGAAGGTCATCACCAGGACACAAAGCACATTTATATGTGTCTTGTAAGTATGTTTGTCAAAGTTTTTTTTTTTTTTTTTTTTCAGTAGAGAGAATGACACAAAAAGCGATAAGCTGCGGTGACCTTCCTCCGTTACTCTCTTACTCAACCTTCCTATCTCACCCATGGGAAGTGTACTTGCTATGCCGTACGCTCTGCGGTCAGAGTATCCTGATTAATTTAAAGTGTATAACACTGCAAATAGAACACACTCTTGAAAAAGACGGGACTTACCTGTTTGACTCTTATTAAACAAAACATAATGATTCTTTCACTAATTAATCAAACAATTTTTGGGGGAAGTTTTACACAGTAAAATGTGAAAAATGTTAAATATGACGCTTTTGAAGATACTCTGATGGAAGTAACTTTGGACATGAGAGTCTTGCTCACAGCTACATAAGCATTCAGCAATGAAGCTAACAGAAACTGGCGATCTTCTCAACTTATTTGATTTAAAAGTGTGTTGTTTGATGTGGAAAGCACAAGGTCATGCGTGGTTTGAATCGGTTTCCAATTCTGTATTTCAAAACAAGAAGGTAAGCTTAACAGAGATGTGAAATGAAAGGAACACTTTAACAGCAAAACAATACATTTTTATGACTTTCTTAATAATGTCATTGAGTTTTCAAAGCACATGCTCCATACGTTGGATTTTTTGAAAAAGAAAAGTGTAGTAGACGGTTTTCTTTTTGATGATGTAATGATTATACAACCTTAGAATGCAGTGGGGTTTCTGAAGCTCTACATACATCCAATGTCTCTGCAGTACAATTGCAGTATCAAGAGAATGGGCTGGATTATGTATGTCAACAGATCTGCCAAGTTTTCCTTCACTTACTTACAGAAAAAAAAAAGAATTCCTATCATTGCAAGGATGGGGAAGTGAAGAGAGAACTTTGCCTGAAGCACTTTCTTCTCTCTCTTCTTTATGTAGCATTTCTAAAACATTTAATCTTTTATGTTTTTGTATGTATCTGTTTGTGGTTTTTGTTGCTTTTTCATTTCTGCTTCATAGATGTGATTTTTCTTCACTTTTTTCATTGTTGTTTTATTTGGACATTATTACATCGTTAGATAATATTTTAGACGATGATGGTTGGCATTTGCTACAGTGTGATAACACAGTATGCAATCAAATGTTTTAAAAAAGACATGATGAAACACACCTACAAGTCTTGAATAAGGAACATGTAGTAATTTTTTTTTTCCTTCACATTTGTGATCTAGCCTATGATTTGTGATAATTATTTTCCTTTCTATATCCAAAATGGAGAATTGTGTACAAATTGTGAATGAAATAAAAAAGTGAGTCCAATGGCAGTCAAGTCCACAGCTGAAAGTTGCTTAATAGAATTGCCACCCAATACAAATATAGTGCTAGTAGAATAAATTCTTATCCTGAACCTAATATACATTTAATTTCAGCTTTGCTGCTGCTCAAGATATTGTGGCGTTTTCCTTTCATAGATTTTTAATTCACAGAAAGACTTTAACACTTTGGGAGATCAATACAATTGTAATGGACGTGACTTGCGTACAAGGCAGGAGTGAGCCAAGCGCGTAAGGATGTTTTCCTCTTATTTTTTATTCTCTTTCAATTAAAACCACACACAACTGAAAAAGTTATAAAATACATTTTCTCTCACTCAGCTGGATTCATGCGCAACACTCAAATAGTCTCAGATAGTGACATGTTCATTACATGTACCAAATTATGCAAGCCTGAAAAGGACTAAGTGACACAGGCAAATTAACTAATCAGCATTTTTTTAGACGTAGTGAAACATGGTATATGACCATGTTTCACTATGTTTGCATAAAGCTTAGAGTTTACATAAATGATCAACCAACATGTTCATGCAACATGGTAGTATTTGTGATGAATCATTCAAGGCAAACAAGTATTCTTTCCATATTATTTATATCATAGACTCCAATGGTTAACACATTTAAAAGTCCGGATTTATTACTCAGCTAGATTCATTTGCACTTTGGACTGCCAGCTTTAGAAAATTACCTAGAAATGTGACTAAGCATACATTTTAAGTTTTCTTTCTGCCACTTCAGCAACAGTAGCTCTTGCTTAGTTAATCATGGAGTGCCTTCAGCGTCCAAGATCTTAACAGCTATCAACTTCATATTCATCTTAGTACAATTAATAACAATTACACTGTCTTCTAGGAGTTTCTCATTAGCCAACATAGTGTTTCTGTGTCACTGTTATTGCTTGGTAATATTAAAGATTGATTGATTGTACTTACAGTCATTTTAGAGAAAAAAAGATTCCTATAACTGTAAACAATTCCATGTTTGGATTAGAAGTGGGTTTGAAATTCAAAACATTTAAAGTGTGTATTGATGCACCTAGAAACAAACAAACAAAATATACTCATGGTATTTTGTTGCTAGTTTCATATACTGTGAGCTTGACAGTGTTGCAGCAGACATGTACTGCTTGGCTTTTCTTCCTCTTTTTCAACTTTATGCCCCATAGTGAATACAATGCATACTGACAAGTGCAACGCAAAATCAATAGAGATCAGAAGTTCTGTTCCTTTAAAACACAATTGTATTCTTCATATGAATGCACAATGGGTGTTTTCAGCAGGTCAATGAAGGTAAGAAGTGGGATGAAACCCTCAATGCCTGCAGTAACACTGACAGCATCACTTTTATACAAATGGCATAGCCTAAGGTCAGGCATTGACAGCCAGATAAATACTTTCTGAAGGCATTGTATATCAATGATGCACCACTTCAGGCATTTTTTCCAAAGTCAATTTTGGATTCACTAGAGTGCGAAATGTTTTTCAGAAGGGTAACACTAAGATATTTATTTTTATGAGATTATATTTTGTACTCCTATGAAAAATAGCTAATTGTAATACTTTGTGTGAACCTCCATGCTTTTATGTCTGTCACATTGCTGCCTTTAAATGTGAATTTCCTCACCGTGGCACAGTGGCTTACAAGGCAAGTTGAAGTTTTGGAGTAAAATAAACATACCTTTTGGGGGAGGAGTAGTGAGAAGATTGCAGATATTGTACTGTTTGATACCTTTGTCATACTTAAATCTGACTTTAACAAATAAAACCAATTTCTAAATATTTACAAAGATTTTTTGTTTGGGTTGCAGTTTTTAAAAATACCTTTTAGTTACCCTTGTTTTTTTTACGGTCCTTTTAGTGGAAATGGCTCTTTGGGTGACTTTACAGGGTATAACAGGTGAAAAAAGGAAACATAAAACACTTCTTTCTCCCTTGTTTACACCCTCATTACTACCTGAGAAGAATACCTTTTTCTGGATAAAAACAGAAGGTTAAAAGGGGAGAGAAAGTGAGATGAAAGAGAATATAAATAAGAAGGGCTAAAATTAAACCACAGGAGGGAAAGGGGTTTGTATGAAGAGATGTGGAAAAAGAAAGGGAAAAGGGGCAGAGGGGAAGAAGCACTAACTGAGGTAGAAAGCAGATTATTGGCTGAGCTCCAATGAGCTCATTGAAGAAGACCCTGCTGTCGGCTTGTATCACCATGACAGACAGCCTACCTACCTCTCTGGGGCCTTCGAAGACACATGCTTACACAGAGCCAGAGACACGGACAGATCTGAAACCATTCAGACACACAGAGAAAACAAGAACTTAATATATGATACATATGCATAGTAAGGCAGCCAAACAACTGAGACACTCAGTTCCTTTAAATCAAGGCTGAAAACCCTACTGTTCAGAATAGCCTTTGATTAATAATAGCAAGAGGAATGCACGGTTGGTAAAAGTCTCTATAATTGAATTAAAAGTCATAGAATCAAACACTCAGATAGCAGATCATCTGGTTTGTTGAGTGCCTATTAACAAAACGGGTGAGTTACTCTTTAATTCCACTTTTAAACTTTAAAGATTTTCTTTTATGCTTTTGTAAAATATGCCTAAATCAATTCAGTGTACTCCAGCTCTCAAGCTTTATGCTATGAATGAATGAAAGATTAAGCAAGCTCTGAGATTTACACAGCTGCACACTTTTTATGCTTCCATCACAGATATTACAAATCCCATCGTTAAGCAGCCCATAGGAAATTAAATATTATGTTTACAGAGAAGAAGTACATCGTCAAGCTCACCCATTGCAACTGATATGTTAAATCATAAAATCAACCTAGGCAGCCCACATAAGAGAAGATCAATATTTACACAGATTCTAAGTTACAGTGCATACCCCATTCATGCAGACATAAATGTCAATCCAAAACCATTTTTATAGTTGGTAAAACACAAAGTAATGTAAAAGAGAAGGTTGTTGTGTCTGTTCCTATCACATAAACAACATAAATGAAGAAACTAGAAAAGATCAAAACACAAAATGGATTTTATTAGTCTAAACACCAGATCTATGATGACACAGCGAGAACATGCAAACTCCATCCTGATAGACCCCAGGCTGGGATTTAAACCCAAGACCTTCTTGCTCTAAGGCTACTGTGCTACCAACTGTGCCAGTCTTGACATTGAGATAATGTCAAGACTATTATGATAGCATTAGTAGACGTGTTATTTGGTCGGCCATTTTATTTCATACAGTGAAGGCGCCTTGATCATATTGCTTTCTATTTTACATGGGTGATAGAAAATGCAGAGACAAACAACAGAGGAAATAGATGGAAGTGGCACAGACATTCAGTTTAAGTGTGCAGGGATTCAGATTAAAAAATGTCAGTATAACCATATTGTTATTGCTCCAGAGGCAGTACAGCTAATGGCTAACAGCTCCTGACTGTGTATTGTTTTCTGGAGAGAACATCTGCTCCACACAGTAATTGGGCTGCTTTACCAATGCCTGGACTTTCCTTTGTTCTAACTAGATGTTTATCCAGTCAGAAAAATCAGCCTTGAGAGTCTGAACAATAACATGTATGTAATCTGATAAATGCTTGGCTCCACTCTGTTTATTTATCTATTGTTTTTTTTGTCACTAATGATTTGAATGATCATGCAGACACACACACACATGCTTAAATATACATACATATTTATGTATTTATATATATCTTACATGCAGTTATGTACTTACAGTCACCACCCATCTCTTGATTTAGAGTAACTGTGATTACAACAGCTAGCAGTAGTGTTCTTTAACAGGGTTATAATAACCGCTGTCAGGCAAGGAGGCGATACAATCTTATCTTGTCTGTTCTTATGCTGATTAGCACTACCAAGCTCCAATGAGCGCATCGCCATTCCCTCTGGAAAGCTTAACTTTATATAAGCTGTTCAGTTCTTTTATAGCATTTTCTTTTCCAAACACACGAGGCGAAGAAGTTCTGTGCCCCATTAAACTACAGTCCGAAACAACCACATCACAACAGAAATAGACTATTGATTTATAAATGATTAGTCTTATATAATTATTATAGATAAATAGACCTAATTGGTTTTGTGGGTGTTTCATCGTGGGTGTTTCGACTATAACATAAAATGTCAATAAAATAAGTGAAAGTTTGTAGTTGTATTGTTGCAAAACGTAAAACAATTCCAGGGGTATGCACACTTTTGCAAGTTCCACACATGTGTTTCTTCTCTTTCTTAGAATTTACGTCACATATTTTACAGAAATTTTAAAGTTAAAGAGCCATTGCCCTAGTCTGAAAAGACTAAAGAGCCAGGAGGGATTTGTATTCATGTTTAATAAATCAATAGGCCACAGTTATAAATAAGATTGGCAAAAGACCGGGATCAGCAAATTGGGCATTTTTCTGCATGATAAGCATGACTTAATCCACAGATCTCATCCTTCTTCTTGTGCTATGTCTTTCCTGAGTGTCTATTGCTGATATTAAACAAAAATCTAACCTAAACAGATTTCAATAAATCTGACTAAGTTGGAAGTTAGGATTCTTAGCTCCTCCTGTAATGCCTTGGTAATGACTTTGCTGTCATGTTTGCTGAGTCTTCCTTCATTCTTTAGGCAGTAATTTCTCATCTATTCAATTTGTGTTTGTGCAAAAAACTGGGGGTTAATAATTTCCACTGAGCTGAGATCTCAGTTATAATGCATGCTCTTCTTTTTTACATTTTCAGGGACACTCTACAACAGTGAGTACCACATCTGTATAGTCTTCGGTATATATACTTTTATTTTTATGATTTCTACAGACAACAGTTTATAGATATTTTTTGAGGCTCAGTCACCTATAACTGAAAAAACATCACACAGTTTGTATAATCGGACATGCTTCTCCAGAGAGTTGCTGATGGGCTCATGCCATATTTTTTCATACTGGATAGAAATGTTACCACAAGGTAATGTAGGCTATTTCCTGAGATACCTATATATATATTGCCTAGAGCTGCCTCTTTTACCTGCTGTGTGACTCTCTGTTGAGCCTGAGGCTGTGAAATATGTCCTGAGCCTTTCCTTCTCAAACATCCATTCTCTAATGGGATCTTCTGAGGAACGTAAACATGTGTTTTAGCACAAAAAATAAACATACTGCGAGTGAAAATGTCAGTAGACGGAGCAAGAACAAGGTTTAAGAAGGGCAAACAGCACCACAAGTGCACTTGTCCTTGTCATGAGCTGACTCAGTGGTGTTACGGACACACCTAATGATGTCAGATTTCACTTTTGAGTTTCCTCTTCGTCACAGTGGCAAAATGCTGACCGGAGATTGTTCAGTCCAATTTGAAATCTCTCTGTAAAGAGAATAGCAGAACTGTTGTTTTGGTTGGGTGGTTGATTTGTGCCTATTTTTGTAGATAAGAAGTAAAGAACAGGTTTTATCTAAGGCCAGGCTGGTGCTGAACATGCATGAATGTTGTTGCACAATATTAACACCAACAATGTTCCCAACAAATAATCCATCAAAATTTTTAATTTTGTAAATGTATTTTTTTGTGTTCTTACTCCACTTATAATGTATGTTGAAAAAGCTTTTTTATCAATCAATCAATCAATCAAATTTTATTTGTATAGCACATTTCAGCAGCAAGGCATTTTAAAGTGCTTTACATCATAACAAACACAAAAACACACTGTCATGCAACATTGAATCAACAATCAAAAGCATTACATTATGTCAAGTGCCATCATTAAATTCGTAATTGATTACGTTTCAAATGTAACTCTGAACAGGTGGGTTTTTAGTCGAGATTTAAAGGCACTCAGTGTTTCTGCTGTTTTACAGTTTTCTGGAAGTTTGTTCCAGATTTGTGGTGCATAGAAGCTGAATGCTGCTTCTCCTCATTTGGTTCTGGTTCTGGGGATGCAGAGCAGACCAGAACCAGAAGACCTGAGGGGTCTGGAAGGTTGGTAGAACAACAGCAGATCTTTAATGTATTGTGGTGCTAAACCGTTCAGTGATTTATA
>CAEGAE010056561.1:0-90997 GCA_903067095.1 Girardinus metallicus
GTCGCAGGTTCAATTCCCGGCCTGGCGACATTTGCTGCATGTCTTCTCCCTCTCTCAATCCCTAATTTCCTGTCAAGCTACTTTCAAATAAAGGCCACTAGAGCCTCAAAAAATCCTTAAAAAAAATATATATATTTTTTGTATGTTACATTGAAATTTGCTGACCTGGAAACAAGAAATCTTTAAAGGGACAAATACTCTCTGAATGCTGCACTGCAGTTATAGAATAAGCAAATGTTTTATATTAGTGACAATTACTGCCATAAACTCATAATCTCATATTCTTAATTTGTCACATCCTGTATTTCCATTCCCTCTTTCCCTCAGTGCGATATTCTGTAAGCCTCCGTATTATAAAATCTGTTAATTTGTCCCATACAGAGTTCTCCCTGCCTGCTTCCTCTGTTTGGCGTTCCTCTGGCAGCATTGAAGTAGCTTTTTGTTTAAGATTATTAGCTCCGATGTCAGTCACGCTCCGCGTCTTCAGAAGTCGAAATTACTTCCAGTGACTGCTGTTTTTATTCAAAACCAGAACAGAGACCCTGCTGCTAGCTACTGTTTTGGTGGTGTTGGCTCCGTGTTGACTCAATATCAAAATGTAAATCTCAACTCCACCAGCTGTAATGTGTGTTTCTGACATTCAGATAATCGGGAAAAAGAACTTTTCCCCCATTCAGAATACTGAGTTCCATTTAACCCTAGACGGAGGTTAGCAAGCATTTTCCTCTATGCACTGTGGGTTTGACTAAAACCCGCAGTACATTTTGACGAATGTGCTTTCAAAATACAACTCTTTGTGCTCACAGATATGATAGAAAATACATACAACAGAACTGCTGATTCATACTTCTGTTCTAAAAAGTCTCACTAAAATCTGCATCAGAGAAACATCTTCCTTTTCTAGCAAATTCCACTTTCCAAAAAGTCGCTGCGATTAGCCTTCGTTTCAGACTGGGATAAGGCGAGCCCTGGTCCCATATTCTTATTTGACACACTATGCACCTCCTCCGGTGCGCCTAAGGTGTGCCGATGAATATTTCAGGATGTCAAAATGGATATTACTCCTGAGTCAGACGTGCTTGCACAGCCTACAGCGTCACAGTTGGGGCATTAGTGCCGGGCACGCTCAGAGAGCAGGGATAATGTATGAAGATGTTATGGGGCCGGGTGACCCTAGGGTTTCGTTTTACCCCCAAAGTTTGATAGAAGAAGGTTACATGTTTATTGAGTTGTCAAAGAAGGTGGCATCAGAAGTAATATTTAATATAAATTAAAGGATATCGAAATACGGCTGTTTTACTTTGAACTGCTAACTAAAGTTTTGCTAGCTCTAAAGCGCTAACATAAACATTTGTTCCGCTAATGCTAGCACGCTACACCGACATGGCATTTAGAGGAAGCTAATGCTAAAGTGCCTACTTAAATTCAAATGATATCTACCTTTGAAAGATTTTGACATAATTTTCACATTATATAATGTTGTTAAATATTGTTTTCATATCTTGTTCTCTACTGTCTGTGTTCTATTTTGTTTCTGTATGCTTCTAGTTTGAAATAAAGTTCTTGGAGGAAAAAAGAGAAAGACAGAGAGAAGATGGGAGAAGAGAAAATAGAACTGCTGTGTAAACTCACCAACTTCAAAATAAGAGCATGGCTATAAATAATTAAGATTATGAAGAGTTATTAACAGTCAATAATCAAAACTTCAACCCAGATGTTGCGCTTTATTCAACTGAAAGTTTACGGAACGGCCAAGTAAATTAGCGCTTTGGAATTTATCAGAAAAATACATTTAGGGGAAGCTAAATGAACGAAATGTTTTGAAAGTTAGCAAAACCGCTAAAGGAAGAATTAGCTTTGCTATTAGCGAGAAGAGTGCCCAGCATTGCATTTGGTCTAACTTAGCCAAACGTTTTAGCAAATACGAATCTGAAAAAATGTGTTGAGAAGTCAGCTAATTAATAAATAGTCTGCCTGTGTATACAGCTGTGCAATAAATCAGAATTTTAAGCTTTGAACATCTCGCAGAACATTGTCATCATCTGTAAATGTGGAGAGCATAGCATAAATCTAAACATGTCAAACCAGGAAAGGTGGGAGAATCTGTGTGCTGGAATTTGTCCAGTGCACATCATCCCGAACACACCACCTCAACTCTGAAACACGGTGGCGACGTCATGCTGTGGGAACATGCAGCTGTTTAGAATTGATGGCATGATAAATGGTGGGGAAAAAAAATACAAATACATGCCACATTTTTTAGAATTCATTTTGTTTTTTCAAAATTTTTTGCGTTCGTCACTTGAAATCCCCTCAAAATCTATTAGATTTTGGTAGCAACATGACAACATATCCTGTACTCGTGTTTCCTCAGTTTTATATGCGCAGACCATTACGTCAGATCATCCGACTCCTGCAAAACTACGATATGATACAGTCGGCATGCTAACCCCGCAGCTAAAATTTTAGATCACGACTTTATCTCCAAATCCGTCCATGCCATTCGAGGGTGTTTTTTCTTTCTCTTTTTTTTTTTTCTTTTTTGTTTGCAACAAACTTCTCTCGTATCTCTTCAAAAGATAATCCCGCCTCGCAATTGTTGCGTTGCAGCTGACAGGTCTCCGGTTGCTGGTGTGAAGCCAAGCACAGGAACTGCCTTTAGCCAATCCGTATAAATAGTCGGTAGACGTAATCCGCAGTGGCTGAAATGAGCCAGCATTTAACGAAAGAGAAAGGAAGATGGAAACATGACACCTCACTTTTATGTGGCGCTTTCCGTCTAAGTGAGCTTGACAACCGATAACGTTGGGCATGGGGAAAAAAAAAAAAAAAAAAAAAAAAAAAGAAGAAATGGAGCCATAATTGTGTGGACATGTACAAAGCGCAGGAGCTATTATTTGGAGATGAGAGGCACATTATGCTTGGCTGCTGGGCTCTAAATATGCAACAGGCACTTTGACTGCACCTACAAAAGGGCTGGGAGCCCAATACATCTTGTCTTCGAGTATCCATCTGCTTTCATGTCTCTGCTCAGGATCTAAAGCAGCATCATAAGTGCTGTGCCATGATTCAAGTGTGCTTCTCCCAATTTATTTTCCATACGGCCGCATCACTCAGGCCTCAGGAGTAATAAGCCGGCGCTGCTGGTAAAGACATTTGCAAAGTAAATAAGGCCTCCCGTTCTGAACGCCACAAATCGGTGCCCACAAAGTGCGGTTGCCACAGCACCGCATGTCTGCGCCGATATCGCTGGTGTCGCCATGGTAGCGCGGGCTGATGTTAATCTTTTGTGCGGGTGACAGAGGCTGCTGGTCGGAGTGGGAAACCCCAGAGCACAGAATCCATTAGAGCTACATTATGTAGGACAAACAGAGCAGAGGGGAGTCCACGGCCTGCCTGGGTCCAGGGACAACTTATTTGGGTTTTGAATTTTGCTTTTGCATAACTTTTACTTTGCTTATTCAAGTGACATGAAATTTGGCCATCATGTGTATTTAAATTTGTTTTACTTTTTTCAAGCTTGAATATGTATTACGGCCTTGCTAAGGAAGAAAAAAAATTATACGAATAAAGTAATAAAATTAAGTGAATATAGTTCTAAGATTACAAGAACAAAATAATATTAGTATAAACTCACATAAAAATAAAGCCATAACTTTACTCTCGTAATATGACTATTTTCAAATTAGCATTACCTTATTCTTGAAATGTGACTATTCTCATATTATGACTTGTTTTTGTAATGTTAGGACTCATAATACTATGATTTATTCTCGAGATATTATGACTTTATTCATGATCTTATAATATGACTTTGAGCTATGTTCACTCTGTACCGCTGACTGATCAATTCTTTTTTTTTTTTTAAAGAAATTAATTTTTACTAAAATTTTACAAAACACCCTTTACAATTTTCAAGTGTGTTCATCGCACACAAGGTGGAGATATTTTTCTACGTTCTCTACAATCTACAGCTTTGTAAATTTTTTACATTCTATATTTTATATTTAAGAAATGTGTCTAAAGAGTGAAAATACTTTGAAAGTAAATGTTGCTGCTTAATTTGGATGTTCCTAGACTTCTGGGGAATGCATTCGCTCCACCAAGTGTCCATTCAAAATAATTCAACTTGGATAAAAAACAAAACAAAACGAAGTGTGTTTGTAATACATGTTCAGGACTGAAGTTAACAATAGGATTTATAAAAAGAACTTTGGAAAAATATATACATACAGAAGATATGTTTTGGCAATCTTTACAAGGCCATTCCATGTGTCCAAATGACAGAGATGGACACCCAAAAAAGTCTGAGTTAATATTGCTACCGATTTGTGACACTCCAGGGTTTGGATAGTGTCCCTCTGAAAACACATTGCCTTTTCAGATGGTAAAAATATGTTAGTTTTAGTGATTAAATTGTCTGTTTAAATTTTAATTAACAAATTAAAATTTCTGGAAAGTGAAGCGGTATAAGACATAGCAAAAGAGCAGATTTGTCCTTGACGCAACTTTCTGAGTTCAGATCTTCTGGCTCTTAGCTTAACCTCTGTACGTTTCCTCTCTGAAAAGTGTGAATAAAGCCACAAGTGCTGAAAAATATTTTAAAACAGAATTTATTTATTTGATATGTTTTTTTTTGTTGTTTTTTTTAAATAAAATGAAATAAAAAATAGGAACACAAAATATTCGAACCCCCAGTTGGTATCTGATGGCGGACTACCCACAGACAGTCAGATCAGCTATCTTCGATAGAGAGGCAACAGTTACGCTACAGTGATGTCTTCCACCGGTACATGAAGACGGCTGACATCCCATTGTTAAACTGGCAAAAGATTGGCCTGAGTTAAGGGAAGCAACCGGAATCTCAGGTCTCAGAGAAAAGACCTAAAGAGGCAATGATTGCTGCGCACAAAATAAAGCAACAGCCCCTCCTACGCCAATAAACGTGATCTGCCAACCCTTTCCGATCTGGATTTGTTAGCCACCAAAGAATGCGGAAAGTCTGAGCTCTGATATCAGAAGAATAAAACCCGCATCATCACAGATTGATCCTAAACAAACAAAAGCTTTAGGAGCTTGTTCATGAATAAAAAGGTGCGGGCAACAAAATACAGCTGGATAAAAGTATTACGTGAACGAATGGCACTCCAAATATTTCCAACACCCTTCCGAATGTTGCATCCAAGCATTCTTTTGTGATTGCTATAATTAAGCTGGAGAAGGCAATGATGTTTGCTATTTAATTTGTTGACCAACTCTACTTAGATGACAGTCTCAAGTTACAACAACCAAAACATTTAACAAACATTTGTACACACGTCAATGGTTCTCAGACTGACTTCTGACTTATTCAGATTCAAGTGACAGCTTGAAATATGACCGTTGACTCTTGGCAGCCGTTTGAATAAACTAAATTTGCTGCTTTACATACAAATCAAAACCAAGCTATGACACATCAAAGTCTGGAATAACAAACTCTTACTCAAGCGACAAGCTCTTACTCAAACCTGCGGTGTAGTCAGCATCTTTGTTGAGAAACAGTCACCAGATCAGATTGGTCTTTCAACACCTTCCAGTATCTGACGTGTTTCCAGTTCAGATAACTTTTGTTTCTGATCATCTCTTGAAGTTTTCTTTCATCTGAAGGTTTAAACTCGCACAGTATTGTGTTAGGACAGGACAGTGACTGGTAATCTTTGTCCAAACTGAGTTTGGAAACCTTACATGGAACTATCTGAATGGCCTTCGCAATGGCTGACATTAATCTAACCAAAATTAGTGGACAAACTAATTTAAATGAACTAGTGTGAATGCTACCAGTTCTACCAAGAACTGGTACAATCCAAACAAGATTACGCCAAATGTTTTTTGATGACTAAAGAAGAAAGCTAATAGTTTAGGTGCAACTTGCTAAAACTTTCAAACATTAATAGGGATGTATGCCTATGTATTTGAGCATGTGTGTACAGTTTAAAAACATTGAAAAATCCACAGTGAATTTAAATTTGTACATTCAATTTCTTGTTTTAAAAACTCATCACATTGCTCATTATGAAAACCTTCCATCCAGGAAAAAGAACAGTTCAAATGCTGGACTTAAAACGCAAAACTTATGTTCAGACCATTACATCCTCAGACAGACACCAGCATATTGGTAAAGACAGCTGCTGCCTGAAAAGATATATAATTTGTGAGTCCTTGAAAAAGGAAACAGTTTAAACACTGTACACAGATTGAGATAGAAAATTGACAAATAAATTTATGTAACATTAACTAATATCACTACTTTAGTAGCACTTAGAGAGTTAGTTAAAGAGATCACCACATGTCATAGGTAAGAAAGGATTGAGATTTACAACAGATTTACAAACCAGGACTGATAATGATAAACCATAAGACAGCAACCAATAGACTTTCAAAAATCTGCTGTCATCACATCAAGAACTTGTGTATCATTGTATTAAAAACATGTATACGTGTAAAGTGGACCCCCATCTTTTCGCATTTCAGATTTTTACGTGCAGCATAAATCAAGTTATTTACAGGAAACTTACCTATTTACAGATTTTTTTTTTCTAAATTATTCAAAAGAAAATGCAACTGGGGAAGCTGAAACACATAACACCAATACTACTTGACACGCTACCAGCCAATCCACGAGTGCCATTCATTTACCTTAGCACTGATTGTTTAAACCCACAAGAGTCAAAAAAGTATACTATTGACATTCTGTGGTAGCGCTAAGATGGCTTCTGTTGTGTGCATTAATGCATGTCAACACACTGTGTAGTTGGTGTTTGAGCTAGTAAAATATGTAGCAATAAGCGTTTTTTAGGAATCTCAAGTATTCACAGATATTAGCTAACAACAGGCGGCAATGAACTCCAACACCCGTGAATAGTCAGGGTGAGGGAATGTAATGTTGATTACAAACCTTAATGGAAGTCAAACTGACAGTAAAAAAAATACTGAAGACTTCACTGGTTAAGTATAGAGCAAATGAATTAAACTCAAAACACCAGTTTGCTTTAACCAAACTGGAAGGTATGTGCATTTGAGTGTTACCATGAGAAGTATTTGTAAACCTCTCAGTGGAACTGCAGATAAGAACACTATCTTATTAACCTTAACAATGATCACCATGCGCGCTTTAAAGAAAAACACACCCGTAGACAGGAAGACAGAAGCTTGGCTTCCTCAGTGACAAAACAGCCTTGAACCAAATCAATTCATCAGAAGAGTTGACTCTCTGCTGCAGGAGGCGCCACCGAGTGAGGTCTGTTTCTGTTCTGCGGGAATATGAAAGACGCTCGTCTTTCTTTTCTCGGTTTCTGCTCGGTCCGGTTCTCTGTCTGTCTCTTAGGGAAGGGGACAAGCCAAATCGTGGAGCACATCTGGGCTTGGAAGGGGCCAAAGCACGTGTGTTTATGTTGGACGGGTGGTGGTGGGTGCTAGAAAGAATCACCACTGTTTTCTTTCTCAGCAGCATGCCCTGCGCCGGTTTACCTTGCAGCCGTGCCACATTCCCAACCCGGGGAAATAGGCTTTATTAATACCTCTAAGAACACACAAGGCTTTGCCAATGTGAAGGTGCATTGTCGACACCTTTTCCACAAATAAGACTGGGGCCTGAAACAGGTGAGTTAAAGACAAGGAAAGAAAAACATTCTCCTGGGGCTTCGGTGGAACCGGGGGCTGCTGGTTTTTGGCCCTGGCAAAGGGGTCGGGGGTAGTGGGGCTGTTTCAGCAGAGCCTCTGTGTTCCAGGTGTTGCTTTTTAATTGGCAATTCCGCGAGCAATAAAGCATTTCACTTACTTTCGTGTGTAAAGTGCTTTCATTCCATCTCCAAATGATGTAATTACCCCGCTGTCCCAGGCGAGCAGAGCTGCGGAGAGGCGTCAGCTGCTGCTCACTTTCTCAGCAAGAAGCCTTGGCGAAGGCTTCCTCGGCGAGTGTTTTCATTTAGGAATCCAAACACCATAAAGTGAGGTAGTCGTTTGCACAGTAAACACGCGGTTTAATTTCATTTTGAGCCTGCCCCCGCTCTGTGCCGGGCTAATATTAATGAAAGAAAAAAGACATTATTTCCAGTCCAGGGTTCTGTTTGATGTATGAAGGGCAGAGGTAGACTTTTGCTCTTTGTTCCAGGACACCGATGGTGGATTTTGTGTTTGTGCAGCCCACAGGGCCGTGCAAAGGAAGTCGTACTGCTGGAACTTTTCCACATTTTCTCACAGATTCATTGTGTTTAATTGGGATCTGATGCAGGGTTCCTTTGCATTCTGGAAAAGTGTGGAATTTGATTGGCGTACTTTCCAGATCTGGATGAAAAAAGAAGACAGAGTTGGAAAAACGTTTGTGTATTGACTTTATAAAGTGTCCTCTTATGTAAACAATTTTCTGCCCTTGTATTTGTCCTTTTTCCTTCCTCCCTCTCTCTTGACCTTATTTCTTCAATTCCTTTCTTCTTTGTGTCCTTTCTTTCTTGCCCTCTTATATCCTTCCTCATGTCCTACCTCCCTCTCTTTCTTTTTCCTTTTAGCTTTTCTATCTTGTGGTCTTTCTTTGTCTTGGAAGACCTTCATAGCCCCACCCGATGTAGGTCGAAGTGATAGGAACACAGTGATGATGGAAAATCAAGAGAAGATTCTAGAAAATGTGGATAGGGATCCATATAATCATCACAATATTGAACAATATGTGTACAGTGTCATCAGGTTTTAGACCAAACTTAAAATCTTTTTCTATACCGGAAAATAAAAGTATCTATCCGTCTAAATGACATTGCCAACAGTAACAGTCCAGTCTGAAAAGTATTATAACATCCTAAAATTGGGCTTTGGGTGGGCAAAATTAAACTGGTTTAGTTCATACCTGCAGGACTGAACTTTCTGTCCATGTCAGCACCTGTTTCCTGTGGAGTTCCCCAAGGTGTAATTCTCATCCCTCTCAGTTTTTTCTAGTATATTCTTCTGTTAAGGTCAAATTTGAGCAACCAGTGCATCTCTTTTCATTGTTATCCAGATGACTGTCAGATTTACCTCCCTATTAAACCTAAAGGCCCATTCAGCATCTCCTAAAGCGACTAGATGACATCAAAGCATTCATGGCCACAGACTTCTGAGCCTTAATGCTCCTCCACCCCTCCCTAACCTCCTCCACCCATATGTTTCACCACGGGCTCTAATCAAGAGACTTTGTTGTAGCTCCAAAACTATGGAACAAGTTGCCATTTTGTATTAGACAGACTTTCTTTTGCAGTTTCTTTCTTTAAAACACACTTGGTTTTTGACACATGGTTTGTTGTACCGATTTTTTATTTTATTTTACTACAGTATTTGTAATTTCTTCTTTTTTTGTTTTCTTTTATATCTTATGGTTGTCTTGATCTTTCTTTGATGTATCTTAGTACTGCACAGCACTTTCGTTAAGCTATAGTATTGACGAAATTGGATTTGAATAATCTTAGAGTCATGTGTTTTCCAAAAGTTGCAGCGGCCCTTGTGAATGTAGAGGAGTTCATAGCAGGGGAAACAAAGTCTGTACCAACGATTCCTTCCAAGGGACGACATCTTTCAGAAAGGCCTCGGATTACAAATATGCTAATGAAGTCAACTAAACCATGTAGTGATGTTATCGTTGGAAATTTTATGTTAAAGAGGAGATTATTTTCTTTCTTTTCTTTCTTTTCCCCTGCCCGACTGGTGTGGAATTTCCTTAGCGACGTGGTAAGGTCAGAACTTAAGCCAAGTGTCTGTCGACCAGGCATGTGTAGACACATAACACTAACCTGCAGTCGTTTGACTAAACCCCCCCACCCCCCTCGGGGGGCTCTCTCAGCCCTGGAGAACAAGTTCGGCCTGTCAGCTCGTGGCACCAGGCACACTCTGACACAAGAACCGAGTTCGGTCATTAGAACAGGTGAAAAAGTTCCGCTGGAGCCGTGCGAACCCGGCAGAGTTCGGTGTGGATGTGAAAACACAGCGGAGGAAGTGGGAGTGAAAACATCTTCTCTCATAGGGTCTACCTGGCAATGATTTTTTATTTTTTTTGCATAGCAGACCTCCCCAGTGCCTGTCAGTATTCGAACAAGCGGCAACACTTGCCAAAAAACACAAAAACAAGCTGTTCGCTATCGCTGCCGTTCCCATGGGAACAGGCCCGCCGAGGGTGCGCCCAGCTCCGACACTCATCTGCACAAACGACATGCGAGCTTCTTTTTTTTTTTTTTCTTCCTACCGGCGCACTGCGTGAAACCAGGAGGACAGAAAAAGAACGACACGGGCTCTTTCGTGGAGAACCGGAGCCCTCGCTATCAGTAAGCGATTAGCCGGACCCCGCTAGTAAGAGGTGCCGCGTGGGGGGAAAAAAAGGCACCAAGACACCTGAGATGTTGGGCCTGCGGTGCTCACTTCCTTCTGCTAATAAAGACCACATTCCTAGTGGCTAGGGAAGCAGGGGTAGAGTGAGGCTGGGGGGTGGTTGGGGTGGTGGTTGTTGTCAGAGGGTAAAGGAAGGAGAAAAGTACGAAACAAATACATGCTAAACCACTTCGGTGAGCCATTTTTATTATGCCGGAAAGTCAGTCTGACAGCGACGCCTTTCAAAGTAACACTTTGTTCTCGAATATTAGCCGCTTCCTTCCGCGGTTTGTGTCGTCGGGTTAGCCTTCGGTTGGAATTAGCACCTGTCCTCACACCTCTGCTGTTCCTCTCCAGGTGGCACAAACACCGTGTAATTATCCCACGGTGTACCTGCGTGGCTTCGCGGAGGCGAAAGCGAGCGCGTGCCTCAGAGCAGGTGTCGGTAATTGCTAACAGTTTTGCACTCGCGTGTGTTCAGCGAGACCACGGCCGAAAGGTTCAACGTCGGCGACGATGGTGTGCGACAAGGAGAAAAAGAACAATTGTTACAGTCGAGGATTTGAGGTAAAATCAATATTTTAACTTTTAAATTAGCTTCAGAACTTTTAACCCAACCTAGAACACAAACCAAGAAAAACGGAGACGCTTGCTAAGTTTTTGTGTGTTCAGAGGAATCGATGGGGGTCGGGGGGAGGAAACAAAAAATCTACAGCCAGTTTTAATGGAAACTTCTTTTAAATAAGAGAACGAAATTTATTTTGTTGCACAGTTAGAAATCTCTGTGCAGCTGGTAAAAATGTGCATTAGCTTTGTAGGTTCGCCATCTTAAATTAAGCACAGTCGGATGTAAAACCCCAGCAGTAATTCCTCCTAAATTTGGGCACTTTAACTAATCTCCCTTTGAGACTTTGGCCAGTTTTTCCTCAGTAAATGCACTCTCTCTTGCTAAAGCTTTGTGGACGGACTTGTTTTAATCAAAACTGCTTTTTCTGAAAATTAATTTGAAACAAGTTTTTTGTTTATTTTATTTTATTTTTTGGCAGAACTGTATGTAAGATTACAAATGCACTTTGTTCAAAATGCCTTATAACTAAGAAGGACAAATTATTTCATCAAATCTTCACTCTGGATATCACATTCCCTAAACAAGCACAAGGCGTTCCAGAAGAGGAAAAACATCTCAGTCTTTTAAACAGGAGTGAGAAAAAGCTAAATTACATTTATTAATCCATCTGGTAACAACATAGGGAAATAAATGTTAAAAATCTAACCTCAAATTTGAAAACTTTTACTCAGTAGATTTAAGACCCTGTTTTTAAACTTAAAAATCTTGGCAAATCCAATAAAAAATAATCTCAAGAAATCTTTTAATAAACTATTTTTATCTATGCCACTTTCCTGGGGCATAAATATGTGACAAGAGTTTTAATTCTCCAAGCTGTTTGTCAAAATGGGCACGAGAGGAAGATGAAGATGTTAGCTTGATGTTTTTTGATATCCATAAGTCAGGAAACAAATCATCGCTGCAAATTTGTACAGTCACAGCAATAACTGGAAAGGTTAAACAGGAATCTTTAAAAACAAGACCAAAGCTCTGTATGAGGAGACGGGCTCATTCAGAGAACACGTTTAAGGTTTTCTGATTGAAGTCATTTTGGAAAATAAGCTCTATTTATTTTATTTTTTAAACGAATGGAACAATAAAATTGGTTTCAAGATTAAACCTAGAAAAATTTTTATTATCATAAGATGACATTTTGCAATACATGGACGAATAAATAAATAAAACTGAAAAAAAATAAGCTAAATAAAATTGAAAGAAAGCAAAATGAGTATCAGCTTTTTGCCATTCAAAAGATGTGAAGAAGCAAAAATGCCGTAACCTTTTAGTTTACCGTACATCAGAAGGTTAACTAGCAAAGCAAACAACAAAAAGCTGGCATTGAACAACTGAATCTCTAAAGACTTGAAATTTCTATAACAAAAAGAACGCCTCCTACTAGTTCTCTAAAATGTTTAACTCAGTAAAGTGGTGAATTTCAGTCTCCAGCATTTAAAATGGAAGTAGACCTGTTTGATTTGGTAAAAGTTGGTCTAATTTGAATTTATTTTCAAGCTAATCAGTTGTTTGTAGACCCTTGTGCAATTTCAGTACAATCAACAGTATGCTTTGTGTTGTGCTTCATAGCGTTACGGTTTTTGCAGTTCATTACGTTGTTGAACACCTACTGTTCCACCCCTCAAAATAACTTCTGCTTCCTACTACCGTTAATGCGAAACAAAGCGGTGCGTGAACATCTGTCTTTTCCTTTTAATAAGCATTTTAGTTATTTTTCCTCTCAGTTTAAGCAAGGCTATGCCCTAAAATAATCATTTTCTAAAATGAGTATTTCAGCTATTTCTTACTCTCAAGTTAGTGCACTAACTTGCTATGTGCAAGTGCACTAACTTGCTATGTGCAAGTGCACTAACTTTACCTCTTTCTAAAATAAGCATTTTACCTATTTTTCTTGTCTCTGGTTAAGGCAGTGCACCCACTAGTGCACTATGTCCATGTTAGTCAATATTCTTCTGATTTTCCACTTGCTATTAATATTATTTTAGCTAAACTTAGCATTGATGCTAAAAAATTAGCATCAGAACGCTGGGTTCCAACTGACAGGCACACTGTGGCCCCGTTTAAATTTCTTTAGAAATTTTCTAGTTTTACCTTCTGTCTACTGTTTTAATCTTAAGTCACTAACACTTCCTCCAACTGAGTCGGGCTATTAGCTTGATTACCATTAAATGTATCTTTTTGTATCAATACTCTGACCAAATTAAACCACTATTTCTTTTGTGCTTGGGGTGACAAACTTCGTTTAATCCAATTGTAGATTTCATATTGCTGACCTAAGACTGTGAAAGCAAAAGTAGCTCAACAAAAGGGGGTGGGAAAAAAAGACGTCTCTCCCTGAGGAAAACACTCCGGTCTCTAAGTGAGCAGTAAATCTGGCACTTAGGAGTGGTAGTGTGTGTTGGTGTGTGAATTTGAGCGTGTAAATGTACTGAGCGTCGCCTGGTCCATAGCCTCCAGAGCTGTCAAATGTTGCCTTGCTCCACAACATCCGTAACCCGTGACCCTTGTAACTCCTGTTATGTTCTCGGCTCTCCAGGCCCCTCAGATTTCCCTCCATTGGTCCCAGATGACAGATACCCCTGTCGTCCTAGTTCCTCCAAACTGCCCCGGTAGCCTTTGACCTCGCTCGGCACCTCTGCCTCTGCAAACGCTGCCCTCGCATTCCAGCCGAAGGAGCTGAAACCTGAGCTCGCGGTGAGCTCATCACCCGGGCCACGGAACCGAGAGTTAAGCGATACCAAAAAAAAAAAAACCTAGAGAAAAACCTGAGAGAGAAGAAGGGGGTGAGGCAGCCGTCAGGAGTGGGACAGGTCTGGAACTGGTTCTGTGCGCCTGCCTGCCTGCCTGCTTGCCTTGTCCTCCTCGAAGGAGGTCGAGTTACACCAGGGAAAGCGAGGAGAAAAGAAGAAGCGTCTTTAAATTCTCCCTGCCTTTGTTTTGTTTTTGTTTTTTTTTTTGTCCGTCTTGTTTCGTCTCCTTCGTGGCCTGACCGACCGAGCGGCTTCCTCTGAACTCACGGTGGCAGGAACCCACCGCACTCCGTCTGGGCTTTCAAGTTAGCGAGACTGGCCGCTCTCTTCCTCGTGCCTGGGATGTGAGCGTAAACGCCGTGGGGTCGCGCTCTCCGTTCTCTCAGCAGCTCTGTTCTCCCTCTGACCCTGCCATGACCACCAAGTGACTGAAGATGGTGAGTGGCCCTCTTGAAATTTTCAACATGTGTGTGTGAAAGTTTGTGTGTGGATGGCTTTAGGGGGATGTGTAGCCTTTTTTTTTTTTTTTTTTTTTTTCTTTTTGGTGAAATACAACTGAAAAAAGAAAAAAAGACAGCCTGTTCCAGAAACTTAATTCGGAAATCATTGTGATTCATGTCTCATATTGTGATGAGTGCCATTAAGATAAGTAATCACTGAAAACATAATTACACCAATCAGTGTCTCACTCACACTGAGTTTGGAGGATGACTTCGTGTACGTCGGTGGGGCGGGAGAAAGAGGCTTTTTAGCCAAGAGCATCCTCAGCTGAAAGATGAACTTTTAAAACTTTTAAGAGTGCCATTAGACAAAACCTTTGGTGCATGCATTATTCATAAGCGCCGTGTTCCCTTCTAGCTCGATGCCTGTTGTTCCTCCGTGACCTCGTGCTTATCTCGTCAACCTTCGGGGTGACGTGAAACATCCAAGGAAGAGTTTTAAAGAGGTTTGATGATTTTAATGGGCGACCTTCAGGTGACGGTAAATAAAAGGTTGGCTACACATTCTTTTTTTTCTTTTTCTCTCGCTCTTTCTTTTTTGAACCGAGCATGATAAGAGAGCACTGTGCATGCTTTCTCAGGGGGTCGTTTTAAAAATTCAAATCAGTTTAAAGGCCATACTGGAGTCTGCCATCGTCTTTTTTTTTTTCCCTCTGCTGTAAGCCATTAAAAATAACTTTAGAGCCTTTTAAGTTTTACCTTTTTATTAGTCTGAGGGTGAAACGCAAACATTTATCTCTAATCTCTGCCTTGTTGCAGAGGTGTCATTATTTAGAAAAAAATAAATAAATAAAAGGTGTGAAGTCTTCCTCTGCCTCATGCAAGTAAACACACCAAGAAAATAATGACATCCACTATGATCAAAAGCTTTGTCGGCAGGAAAAAGAGCTGCCCCCGAATGCACTCAATTTACAAAGCTGCTTTATTTACGGCTTTCACTTAATACACCTCTGGCGCACTGAACACCAGACCCCGACTGCCAATGCATGTGATTAATGACTGAGCGTTACATCTTATAGAGAATAACAATGCATACCTCCCCGGTGTCGACATATTTTACTGAAGTTTAGTTTACTGAAGATCCACACTTGCTGTACAGAAAACCCTACTTTTCTTTTTTTTTTAAAAAAAAAAGAAGAAATTCTATTTACAGAATGATTCAATGGCAGCTTTTACCGTATCCGCTGAATGGCAGAATGAGTCAGGGGGTCAGATCTATAATGTGCCGAAAAGGAAGTAAAGTGCTTCATAACACTGATTCCCCTGGAGATCAGATGAGCTCACCTTCACCGAGTCACTCATTTTGTTTTGTTTTTTTTTAAGAAATCAATGCGTTTTTTTTTTTTTTTCAGGTCCTGAAATTTATATTTTCTTTCATCTAACACATCAAGTCATGTCAACATATGTCAAGTTTTCCAGTCAGTATTTCTAAAACTCCAGCCGTTGTGTCCCGTATTTCAACTATTAAAAGTAATGTTTTTTTAGTTGTTTTTTTTTTAACAGCTCTAGTGTCAAATTACTGCTGAAACCACTTAACTATACGGAAATATAAAAACAACGATTCATTTACATATCAGGCATATTTAGATTTAAGTAATCTTTAAAGATTTCACACTAAAGTAAAAATAACAGAGTGCACTCTGTGGCTATAATCCATGACAGAATGTGTGGAAAGAATGAAAGATTAAGGCGATGGCAAAGAGGGTTTCCAACCTCATTTTAAAATGCCAGTCGGCAATCACAAGCAGGGTATGACGTCTGTAATGCCAGTCAAATATGTCCGTTGGTTATTAGAAAGGACATGTGTCATTTTTGTCATTTTGTCAAATTGTTTTTAAAATAACAAATAAAACCGAATCTATGCATTTAATTTAAACTTCTTTTACTTTGGTTTATTATATTTTAAAATTTCTCACTTTGGAAGCAAATTCTGAAATTAAGGCTTAGCTGTAGCTTTTTATTTTATTATACTAAACAGTAGTAATGTGGCCTTTTCAACAAGTCTCACTACATTTAACTCCCTTTGTGGCCTAAAAGCTACTTTAAAACAACCTAGGATTGCTTGCTGAACTGTATGCTAGCTTTAGCTTCACTAAGTTAGCTTACGCCGATTTCAAATGACTTACTCCATCTTAACAAAAAAGAATCTTTGAAACATTGGCTTTTAAAAACGCAGGAAATGTGAGTCTGTACTGTAGCTAGTCACTTTTAGCTAATTAAATATTTTCTGCCTAATCACATTCTTTTGCTTATTCTTATTCTTAATCTTGGTTATTTGTTTTGTTGGCACCGTGTTCCATCTAATTTAACATTTTTGTACCGAATTGTTTTTATCAAATTTTGCTAAATTAAACTAGCGTACAGTACAATTTACATTCTTTTTTTAAAATTATTATTCTTATTCTACTACAACCTCCCTGTAGGATTAGCTTTAAAACTAAAATAAAAGAAGTCTCCTGAAGCGACATCTTTCCTAATCTGTGAATTCCATGCATTGTCATTCATGTGTCAACTGGAAGACAAAGCATGTTACTAATGTGTCAGGAAAGGTGACAGCTCAACAGGCACCTTTTTGAGGCATTTGGGTTTAAGTGCCAAAAGTGAGCTCTGTCACTTGTAATTGCTTTAGGGGACAGGCAGGTAGTCTGAAACAGTTTTATATATTGCAGCAGGATTGAACACATTCGACAGCTGGAATGTGTTTTTGCAAGAAGCAGGAGGGGAGGGAGAAAAAAAAAACGGCTTATGCCTCTGTTTCAATACTGTCCATTCTTACAGTTTTAGGCTAAGAAGTAAAATTATCTGACATTATTCTGACACAGCGATGACCTACGTAGTCTGGAGAGTTTTGTTAAAAAAAAAAAAAAAAAAGGAAATGTCTGAAATAAAATGCACATTTGTATGACATTTCTTGACTTTTTTTTCTCCCCCTTTTTAACAATCATCTTGAATTTCTCTCTCATGTTTAAACATTTGCTTGCTCAAGCCCAATCTTGTTGTACAATGGAGTCAAGTAAAGGCAGCAGCCTACTATGGGCATGAATCAGGCGTTGTCTGAAGCTGGACATAGCCTGAGGGTAATCCTGCAATGGAGCGGGGAAAGAGGGAGAGACGAAGAGAGGGGGCTAAGACGAGAAGTAATGAGAGAGATCTTAGAGTAGGGAAAGAGAAAACGGACAAAGAAGACTATAGCATGTTTCACTGGCCAATAGGGAGATCCAACACAAGGAGAAGCTTGTTCTTGTGCCGCTTCACTGTTCTTTGGGCATTTAGCAGAGGGGTACAAAAATGGAGTTGAATACTGTAGGATAATGTGATTAAAGGCAAATCAGAGAATGAAGGTTAATTGGAGTTAAGTGTCTGTTTAAAAAAAAAAAAAAAAAAAAAGCCCCCTCTATATACATCTGCAAGTTAGCCTCCATCCCACCAACTGGGCTCAAATTCCCTCTGCCTCCTGGAAAATAAACAGAAACTAAATAGTTCAGAAAGAATGTTGCAAATGTATATTGTTTTGAAGATAATACCTGGGTACTTATAACACGGTCATTAGATCAGAGTCTGTTGCTGAGACATTAGAATAACACAAAGACCAAGACCAAAAAAAAAAAAGGCCTTAACGGTTAATTCAGCGTCTGGAGGTCGAACCACTGCGTTGATGTCAACTGTAACAACTTAAACCAATAGACGTTTTCATTCAGAGTTACAGACAGCAGAAGAAGAAGAGGGGAAAAAAAATAACACTTAAGAATTTCGCCTTGGTCTCTAAAAGATGACCAGAGCTAAACAAGTGGGGGGAAAAAAACTCCACCACTTCAGACATACCTCAGTTTGCAGCCCAGTCGTCCACAATGACCTTCGTTGTGCAGCTTTATGGATGTAAGCATCAGTGGTGAAATGCAATCTTCTTCTTAAGTGAACCCCTGCCAGCCTAAATGAGAAAATCAGCCTGACTGCGATAGCAACAGTACTACAGAAAATGTTGAATCTAAACTATTTTGGCATAAAGACAATTTTTTTTAACACTAAACACATAACGAGAGATTTGAGCTCGACCTCCAGGCCTTCCTGAATGAAAAGAGGGAATTGCTTCAATTAAAAAAAACATTAATATATTTCTGACTTTACTTGGAAGTAATTTTTTTTAAACATTGGTTTGTTAGAATTGATTTTTATTTTTTATTTTACTTGTCCAACACTGATATTTAAACAAAGCAAAGTTCTTTGCAGAAGTTTCACTTGCTTGGTTTTATGCAGCAAAGTAGCAGCTAGCAAATGAAGTTCTGATGGCGTAAATTCACTCAGATAATGAAATGCAATTTAAGCTCTTCAGTTTTATGTGATGGCTAACCTGGCTGTGCCTGCTTGATACTCAAGGTCTAATCATGCTCTTTGCACCATGATTGATTAAACAAATTGATTTTCTTTAGCTAAAAGGCCTCTCACAAAAACTACACTAAGCCCTTGTCACATTTTCATGTACGTATTTCTTTTTAAAGAAACACGACTTCAAATAATGTTGCGGTATTAGCAACATTACTTGTTGCTAATAACAGTTGTATATTACGTTATACATCTGATATTGTAGCATATGTTATTTTATTAATAATTAAAACAAATTTTTCTTTACTAAAATAAATTCTCTCCTCAATATGCTGAAATTCTCGATGTAGCTCCAACGGTGTGGCGGCAGGACCAATTTTCTAATATGTTTGCAGTATATAGAGTGTTTGATCCTTAACGTTCATCCCCAGATGGTCATACAGTCTGTAACAGGGGACCTGGAGGAATGTAAATGATGTAAAATGTACATATGTTATAAATGTTTCACGAAATGTGAGCATCTCAGACCTACAGAAAATGCTTATTTACATAATATCAATTAGAAAAACTGTGACTGCACTGTAAACATTGCGTCTGGTAATTTGGAGATTAAGTACTCTTTATTCCCAGTTGAGGTGGACCACCCTGGTTTTGGAACAGCTTTTAGGGTGGCAGGCTGCTCGTTTCTGCGTTATACCCTATTTTTTTATAATTCTTATTTTGCCGGTTACAAAGCTTCCTGGGTCGAAGAAAAAAATCTCCTGTATGGAAAATTATTTTTGACTTTGAACATGTTCCAAGCTTGCCTACTTAAGGTTTTCTGATCAGCTTACAAGCAGCCTTACTTGTTTTTAGGCGTAGTCCGCACGTAGATAGATATCTGGGAAAACAAATGTATTTTTATGCATTTTAGTCTCACAAAGAACAATTATTTACAAAAACTCTGACCAAAGTGGAGATGTAAGCAAACTCTGTATTTGTGTTTGTACATAGGAAAATACAGTAATTACATGACAATGGGCAACAAATAATGTGCCAATGTATCTAGATACTTGCTTTGACATGATTCCTAATTGACATCGCCTTGTGTTTTAATAACTTCATATCCTAATACTCTATTTAAAAGTAGTTCAACCTTTATATTGTCCAAACAAATTAAACTCCTGGCACCATGTTTAATTCCTGACAGGAAGTCTTGGTTGTTTTGACGACTTATGTTTGGCTGACATATTTTTTAGCTACTCTGCCTTCTATTCATTTGGCATATTTGCAACAAAGCTTCATGGTATATTTGTGGAAGTTCGTGTTGATGGAAACTTTTCTGAAAACGTGTGTGTGTGTGTACAGCATTATTTTTGTAAATGATGTAAGATTTTCACGCCTGTACAAGGAATTAGTCTTTACAGTGAAATCCACCATTTGGAAAATCCTGCAGTTTGCCGGTACAACACTTCATTTAGTTACATTGAAATATTCAGTTTGGAAAATGGTGACATGACGAGGAAATATGTTCAGACCACATTCAGGACTGATTTGAAAAAGCTGAGGGTTTTTGATTTATCCCAAGAGAGAGGTGGTGAATATGACTGAGTCTGACTAGACAAAACAATGGGCTGATACTTACTTTGGTATAAGACCAATTCAGTGGACCAATACTAATGGCAAAAGAATGTCGTCCAACCACAGGAGTCCTGTCAGTCACTAGCGTGGGAAATACATGTACAAATAGTTTAAACATTAGATCGTTTTCACTAATTTGTTCAAAGAATATAAAAGCGCTCTCACTGTACTAAAGTATCCAACATGCTGTCGTCCAACGTACCATTAACCTAAATCCCACAAGTGGGCCTTTTTAAGACAAGGATTTATAGAATATGAGGTTAACTTTTAGTGTTAATCTGAGATGAAAGGTAATAATACCATCGTGCCATTGTTTTTCTTTTTGCGTGCACAGCGCTGGCAATGACTGAGTAGGCCGACACACATGTTTTACAGCCCATAAGCAGAACCATTACTGTTTGCTTTGGAGCCATCATAAATTGGCCAAAAACGCATCGGTGACTCCGAGCCAGAAGGCTTGCCAACAGGCGTACAGCATTCAACATGGAACCTCACTCTGTGATTTTCTGCTCCAGCCACACCGAACCTCGAACGGGGCCTCGCGCCTCTGACACGTTCTCGACCCCGTCTGCCCTCAACTTTCCTCCCTATCTCCCGTTTTTTTGTTGGCACTTGATAAAAACTCACCTCGCCTTCAGGAGCTTGTCTTCAACAGTCGGGATCTTTCGGAGCGAGAAACCTTTTGTTGTGATTTTTGCGAGTGGCGTTTCAGATTTGAATCCTTAAATTAACAGATTCTGGACATTGAGACCAAAATACATAAAACCTGTGTGAATAATCTGATATACTACTGCTCAGCCATTAGCATAGCGGAAATACTGTCGTATGTAGAAGCAGAGAATTCATAGTGACAGATGAAACTTTTTTTTTTTTTCCTCCCCCTAAAAATGCAGCAGCTGATGAGATGAAAAATGGAGAAGAGTCCCACTTCACAACGCAAATATAGTGGCAATGCAGGCAGGTATCTGCAACACACAGATGTTTCTGTGTTTATTCTCCAAGCAAACTGTTAAATGACACAATTTAGCTGTTTCAATTTTCTCCTACCTTCTGCTACATTTAGGGAATTTTCTCCTTGTTACAATTTCATTTGCAAAATATGCTTGTACTTGGTTCCTGTTCACATCAGTGTAAACTGTGACCCCTAAAATGAAGCTTTTATCTAAAAGAAAAAAAAAGCTGTGAAGCTGCACACCTGGAAACTTTCAAATAAACAATTTAATTCAATCAGACAAGAAAGGAATTTTTGGGGAGATTTTATATTAAATTCATCCCCCAAAGAAGGACAGGTGCTGATATTTTTTTCTTTATGACCAACAATGGCTACTAATGTCAGGATCCAACTATTATATAACCAGGATTGATGTGCAATCCTGGAATCAGAGGCATATAGACAGACCTAATAGGTTTCACGTCTGAGCCAAACTTTATAAATTGCTGCTCTTCCATTCAATCCGACTGAGCTGCAGCTATATTTCAAAGAAAATGCAGAACATTTGAGCCTCTAGAGCTGCAACACTGGCTAGGACATTCCCCAAATGAATGGTTTGCTGTCATATAATTGCACCAAAAAGGGGTTCTAAATTTTAAGACCATTTATCATCCTGCGGTACTTCCTGTTTACAGTTATCTGCTTTACGGTTTTGGTTGCATAAAATCTAAATTAAATGCATTGACGTGTGATGCTGTAACATTACTCACGTCAGGAAGTTAAAGGTGTATGATGATACTTTAGAAATGCTCTGTGTTGGTTCCTATTTTAAAGTAAATTAATCCTTTTTTTGTCCTCGAGGCAAAAGATGGTTTGGATTAAATTTCAATGCACCTAATAGTTTTATGCTGTTCAAGTCACCGCTTGATGAGATCTTAGGCAGCTCATGAAAAAGTACCTTTGTTTTCATCCTCCTTTCTAGTCTGCACTGTTAGTCTTCCCATTTCCAGCATGACATCACCGCCAGGTTTCTTATTGCGATACCAAGAGTTGTGACTCAACTATGCGGGTGGGAACAATAGCCTGGTTGACACAAGACTGTATTGCTCCCAACCCAAACAACATTCTGACACCATATACGTAACTCCTTGCCTCTCCTGCTAGGATTACCGTAATTATTTTCTTTCTAAGCTTTTTCACATGTTCAAAAAGAGAGCGTATTTGTATTTCTTCTCGTACCAACTGGTTTGTCTTGAAGATGCCTATCCAGGGCGAGGTACCGCTCTCTGTCTCGATTTTATCAGGTAAATACCTTCATATCTCTGTGGATACGTGTCACGTTTGCATACACGCGTTAGTGTGGCCTCACTACCTGTGTACATACTTTGCCTATTTGTTTATTTTATGCCTCAGTGTGGTACGGACAGTCTACATTCTGGCACAAAACACAATTATTCTCCTGTTTTGCATGTCGCTTGCTGGGTTAACTCACTCTGACAGCGGCCCGCTGAGTGACTGATTCCTTTCCATCACTAAACCTGGACAGTTTTTTTGCCAGACGATAGCTGGTCCAGTTAGTCGGCAGACTTGTCCCTAACCCTAAAAACACCATTTACCAATTGATTTTGATCTAGCTTCTAGTAAAAATACCTTGGTACACTTGAATTAAGACTAATGTAAAAGTAATTTTTATCACGATATAGAGGCTTGTTTGAAGTAAGTAATTCCTTAATAGCGATGAAACGGTATGGTTCCTTTGGAAGATTATTTCACTTGTAATAAGATATTTTTCACATTTATCTGACAATGGAAAGAGTACGTTTTCATCAATATTAAGGAATTATTTACTTAAAAGAAGATGAAATTTTACTTTAAAGTTGGTCTTAATTGAAGACAAACTTAAGTTTCAAGATATTTGCACTGGAAACTAGACCAAAGTACTTGGTAATAATTTGTTTTTGTAGTGATTATGTCACATAGAACACAAAATCCTTCAGCAAAAGCAAGATTTTTCTCTTGCAGGAAGATAGCTTCATTGGTTTCAATTATTCAAATCTAAAATGTCTTGAAGAGAAGGAATCTCTCCCAAGTGGCAGGCAGGTCTCACTTTGCTTAAAAAAGTGAGAACTCAACTGAACACAGCCTCTGGCGACCGTCCAGCTCAGCCACATTCCACTTTCACATGACCTTCTCAACAGACCTTGCCCAGAGCGAGGCGAGAGCCGCCCAGTCCGTCCCTGACCACACTTCAGCTCGAGTGGCCTACATAATTCCAGGCCTCCCTGTCTCCTTTTCTCCTCTTCAGCATTTACTAAGTTGACTCAATTCCAGGCGGCTCAATTGGCTTGTAAATTTCAATCTGCGTATTTACAGTTTTGTTTTACAAGGACAGACAGACATCCTCTGAAATTGTGGGGCCTTTTAAAACTCCGCATCGACTCGGATATTTTACAGCCTGTCCTCAGCAGGTGAGAATAAATGTTAAGCCTTGATTTGCTTTTTAAAATGTAAAAATAAATAAATAAATTAGGTTACCACTCAATCGAAAGTATCTTGGTATATCTGAAAAATAAATTCACATGTATCAGGCCTGAAGAGTTGAGGCAAGTTTTGTGAAACATCAAGTGTTGGACTGTATCAGGATAGGCTATGCTACTTTTACTGTGACGTTAGCATACATTAAGTTTTTTCTATAATTACTTCTGGCCTGACTGTTGGAATGAAGATTCAACATGCTACAGTCATAGTGTCCCTGAGAGATTGAATAGTTATTATCTGATTAGCTGGCGTAATAAAGTGATCAAGTATCACTAGCATACAATCTGTGGTAGGGATACAGGATATGTGTAATCTCTAATTTGTAAGAAAATGTTTTGTGACTCTCATAAAAAATCTGAAGCAGTCTGGATAAACTGGTGATCAAATTATCTAGTTTAAGACTGATTTATCAGATGTGTGTAAAATCAATGCTAGATTGATCTATATCCAAAACCACTTTACCTTTTTTTTTGCCAGATATGGACCAAGTGAGATAAGTGTTTTTTTCCAAACACAGTTGGAGAAAATGTATACAATTATCTGACAAAAACTTAAGCACTGAATAATGTCTAACACAAATTTATAAAAAATTTTAATCCTTAAATTAATAGATTCTGGACCATGAGACCAAAATACATAAAAACTGTGTGAATAATCCGATATACTTCTGCACAGCCATTAGCATAGCGGAAATACTGTCGTTAGCTAGTCTTGTTAGCGACAAGTTCAATTTCATCTCCTTTGTCTTGCTACAGATTTAAGATAATACAAACACTGACCTACTGGCAAAAGAGATCGTGTTAACTAACTTTGGTTTTTGTGTTGGTACTCTTTTTCCATCTAACTCTGAATAATTTGTTTTAGCTTGTTTTTTTTTTTTTTTTTTTGTTTTTTTTTTGGGGTTTACTCTATTGCTGGGTTTCAGATGATGTAGCACCAATGTCACCCAAAGCAGATGGAGGGCCGGAAATAAATGCAGCCCCATTTATTTCTGTTGATCCAGCATCAAAATGTCTAAAGTCTGTGTCCTGTACGGTTGTTCCAACCATTCTAATAAAGAAAAAGATAAATCTTATTTTCATGTTTCGAAGGTAGTTGGTCACAAGGGAGTTAATTTTAAAAAACTTGCTGAAAAAAGAGGAGAAAAGTGGATCAACAAACTACAGCTAATAAGATGAGGTGCAGCCAGAGTTTGCAGCACCACTTTCTAACAGGTTTTGATCGTATTGTTTAAATTGTATTTTCAGATGTTTTATTGGCCAGTTACTTAGAAAGACAACATCCATATGTAAGGTAAGATATATTTTTATGCCCTAGCATGATTGTCCTCAGAGTGATAATGTTGTTAGCAGCTAGCTCAGTGCCGAGTCACGGACAAAAAATTTAATATTTATTCAGTGGGACTTTCATGCTAAAAAAATAAAAATAGAAAAGCTAGATAAATTAAATATAACATACCCAGTCATACAGTCACAGTGAGCCTTGACTATTCCCCCAAATGCTTTGTGTCTGGACACGAAGAAGAGGTTTCTGTAGATCGGTGCGAATAGTTGACCTACATTGGACCTGAAACCGGCGTCCTACAGCGACTCAACATTAACGTACAACTCCAGCGTGAATTTGGGTTTACAGAAGCTAAATAAGTTATTTACCGGCAGATCCAAGCACATAGAAGTAACATGGGGTTAGTTTGCTGTTAGCGATAGCATCGTTATCATTGACTAATTTCTTAAAATAGCACAATTCACTACTCACGCAGAAACAAGTCCACAGCCATTTAAAGCTTTTTTTTTTATCCTAAATGCTTGACCCAACTTGAAGCTAAATGATAGTATTCTCCAGGCTTTTGAAAACTTTCTTCTGGCTCATCGTATAATATGAGGTCTGCAGCTCCAGGTAGTTAGTTATGTGGATTGCCTCGACACCGGGTAAATCCTCAAGATTATAAGAAAAGTCTTTTTTACCGAGATAATACGGATCATATCCTAAATATCCGCATATTTTTTTCGAGATACTTCGGTTGTTCCAGCCCATTTAGGGCATTACCGCACTCGTGATCAATTTTGCTTGGTTTCGAACCGGAGAAATCCCCTTCCGGCCCTCCATTTGAATTTTGCACTTCATCCGGGTCACGTGTCTGAAACCCAGCAATAAAAGTTTGTTCAAAACGATACTTATTTTCTTGAAAACTTTTGACGTAGCCTAGCTCTTTTCATTAAACCCCAAAGTGCTTTTGACACCAAACAAATTTTATGTGGAATTCATCATGCAAAAAATCTGACTGAAGGCTTATAAAAAAATACCAGGGAATAAATTATGTGCTCTGTTCTGAACACAAATGTCGAACATTGTAAAAATTCCTTTCCATATGATGAAATCCGGGGTTTTGCCACCCCCTGCGGAGCGTCGACGGCACCAGCTGTCCTTCACACACTTAAAAAGTTTCGGGTTGGGTTTTTATTGATTCCATGGAAAACAAATGCGGTGGGTCGAGTTTATAGAGCAGGAAATGGAATTGGCTTTTGCAAATGATGTTGTGGGTGTTTGTATTTACAAAGTCAAGGAGACAAAGCCACGCTGCACTTTAATACGCCCAATAACGCGAGAGAGAGACGGCACATCTGTTTGAGAATCCAACATAAAAGCAGGTGGTGTGTCATCACAGGGCTATACACATATTTCCCTTGATCTTTCTATCCATCAAGCATAAGATAAAGACCTACAGAAAATACAGTCATAGGACTAGAAAGCAATGATGCACAGAAACAAAACCAAGGAGATGCATGAGAAAGTTACAACTACAGCATATCTAGCTAATCAGTCGCCTTCTCAAGGTTCTGTCCTTGTTTTGGTCTTGCGCGGGTGGGGATAATTCTGTTCTGTGGGGGCATCTGGAGGAGATTAGGGTCCAATCTGACACTGCAACCCAGCTGAAACATAACTCAGGGATGAATGGAGGGCTTTTAGACCGGTGTCTGTCTTCCCACACGCTGTTTTGCTATTCTTTATTTATCTGTCACCCAATGAAACACTCCGCGTTATCTGATACCCACAGACTTAGCGAGAAAGCAAGGTTCTGCCAATCCTATTGTCCGCCTGCTTTTAGACGAGCCTTTGTTGATGCTCTCGACACATGCTGTTTATTTTTTTTTTTATCTTGCATGAGAAAAAAAAAAACATTATTGCCTTCGAATAAAGCAAGACGTTACAGACGAGGTTGAGTATTTGAAATCAGCTTGAAATCTGCGCAGACTACAGCATCATTGTAAGAGAATTTGCGAGCTCAGCAAACGTCTGCTTTTTTCTCTCGCAGAGGGAAGCAAGACGGAGAGCGAAGCAGAGGTCCGTGAGGAAACATAACAGAATAACGTCAGTTCCAACCCGGCCAGGGACCAAATTATCCGCTTAAGGACGTCCATGTTGCGCGGGCCTTGTTTAGCTACGGTTTATGTTGGGGGCGGTTGGGCTCTTATTAGATTCCGACTGCGTTTCCACTCGCGAGCCAGACAACAGCCTTTATCCAGTTACGCTGGGGGCCCTCCTCAGCACTCTGGGGGGGATCAAATTGACTTCTCTCTTCGGGGCCAAAGATGGAGTCGTGTGTGTGTGCGTGTGTCACCAATGCCACCTGCAGTCAAAGCAAACATATTCGCCCATCAGCTGAGCAGTAAGGCAGAGGGAGAAGCTATAGATCTATGTAGTGGTGGGACTTGGTTCAGATTTTTCATTGAGCTTATTGGAGTGTCTGTAATTAGACTCATTCAGCGTTCAAGTGTTTCAGGAACCTGTGATCATTCAAATAACTTCTTTGAAAAACGACTTATTCAGAAATATGGTCTGTGGACACTGACATTAACGATGGGGACGTCTCTCCTGCTGCAACATGTTTAGCATTGATTCAATAGCTTTGCTGATTGGCTAACTCCTTTTTGCATAATATTCACACAGTTGTCTTTTCCGGCGTCACATCAGATCAGTTTTTGAAGTAGAAACTGAAACTGACTAAAGATTCCAGATGAAACCTATGAATGTAAAATAAATTAACAGTGATAAACTGTATTAAAACTTTAAACCCGTTCAAATCTAATTAATTAAAACTATCTATACATCACATTATAAAATTATTTAGACACCCATTTCTGTATTCACTGACCTCACAAATCTCAGTGTATTTTACTGGGATTTTATATAAAACAAAACTATGTAGTCTTCAACTGTCACATAGAGTGAAAATAAAATGTGGATTTCTTCTGAAGTCTGAAAAGTCAGGCGTTAATTTTTGAGGAATATTCACTTTTGCACATCTACAGATGCCAATTGTTGCAAATTAGTTTAAGCTCAATCAGATTGGATGGAGAGTAAGTGTGAATTGTAATGGTGAAAATGCCATCGTAGCTTTGGTTGTATTTTTAGGTTTGTTTTCCTGCTGGAAGGCGGACATCAGAATGACTTCTTCCAGAGTTTATCTGCATTTCCCTCAGTCCATGTTCCCATTTACTCAATTTTGCTCTCGATCTGCTTCTGGGAACTGTCCTGGCCAGATTGTGGAGTGCAAGATCAGCGGTTTTCTTACCAACTTACTCTGCCACCCAGGTTTTGGATCTCTACAGTTCCTCCAGAGCTACAATGGAGCCTTGAATCAGTGGACTTAGTGAATTTACAAGTCCTGGATTTAACTGTTCTAGTTGAGATGTTTCCTATATTTCTAACTAAGCAAAAAGCATTTTATTTTATTTATTGGTACAATGGTAAGAAGGTTGAAAATCATACTGTAGTCTTTCACCTTAGACTTATGTCCTACTTTGTTGTTAATTCATAAAATTCCCAATAAAACCCATCAAAGTTTGTGGTTTTAACGTGACAAACTGTGAAATAGTTCAAGCGATAAGAGAACCTTCACAAGGCAATACATAGGTTTTGTGTCTGTTTCTGTGCGTGTGTCTATTTCCGAGTGTGTGTGTGTTCTTACATATTTCAGTCATCATAAGAACCTCCTGTGGCTGTTTAACGCAGAAATCGCATTTCCACATCTGTTTGGTTGCCTGCACAATTATCCGACTAGATGCTGCTGCTGTCAATCGAATTCTCATTTTTCACGAAGGAAAAAAAAAAAACGAGTGGTTATCGCTTGACACGTGTATGTAGATGCAGTTCCGCTGCCAAGAGTGCTCAACCCGACTAACGTTTTCATGACCCAGAGAAAGCGTTGGCCTCGCGAAAGAGGGTGAGGGGGGACTCTGGGAATTGTTTCAGCTCATCTCTCTGTAGTGAAAGCAAGGGGACGCCTGGGTGCTTCTCCCCCTTTGAGAACGTGCCACTGTCACCGAGCCGGGTTTCAATTTCATCTCCCTCAGCACATCGGTGACACAATTGCTTCCTGCTGCAATTTATTACCCTCAAATTGAAGGATTCCAAGGCGTGAGTCACCGTGTGCGGGCTTCTGGATGTGCAGGTCGGGTTTACGTGCGTGCCTTTCCTCCATCTCTTCGCACAGCCGGGGCTCTGACCGGAGTTTGTGAGAGCTGTAGTTATTGTAACCAGTCTTCTGGAAAGAGAAACAGAAAGCGGCAGGTGGCAGGGTGGGGGAAGAAGAAGAAATTGACGCTCTTCCAAGGCAAAGAGGAGAAGAGGATGGCCCATTAGGTGACCCCCCCCCCCCAATCGAGCTCCCTAGAGGCATATAGACTTACTAGCATTAAAGCATAGGAGTATGCCCTGGAAAGCATCAAAGTGCTGCATCATTTCAGCTGAGACATGGGCAATGTGGGACAGAGCACTCTCTGCCCGATGTTACCGTGGATCCCCACATCATCTATTTATAATCAATTTTCCATCCTCAAAACATGCTGCGTCTCAATCTCCCATATGGTGGAGAGGGAAGGGAGGACGGAGGGTACAAAGAAAAGAGAAAGAAAGAGGGAGCCTCTGGAGGAGTTACACAATTTTTCTTCGCATAAATGGGTTCAGACACGTAAAAAAAAAAAAAAAAAGGGTTTATTGAGTCCATTTTGTTTTGAAAGCAAAGCTCAAATGAGGAGAAAAATACTCAACTCTTATGGGCCATAAGTCTGGAGCTGTCCTCCTCTTTAAATCAGCCCCTAAACCATTGAAACCTGCGTCGTTATCAGCAGCAAAATGGCCTCATTTGCACCGTCGCAAAATATCGCCAGTCAGCTAGAGAAGGAGCTTCATTTCCGTCCTCTTCCTCTGCCGCCTGTATTATCCAGGGACGCTCTTACACTCTGATTACTCCGGGTATGGCTTTAAACGTTTAGTTTTTTTTTCCGTGTATTGGAAATGCGCTCATGGGTGGAATTTGTTTTGCTTTCGGTAAATGTCAAGAGGAGCCGCACTGTCAGGGGATGAGTACGGTGAAGACGTCGCACATCTTGCTGTGCCCAGATGACAAACTGAAATGTAGCTGTGTGGGAGTTAGGCGTGAGTGTGCGTGTCCTTTTCCAGAGCAGATGATGAGTTGCTTCATTCTTGATGGAGGTGATGAACCCACATTGTGATGACATTCTGTCTAAGTGTGTGTCTCTGCACGCCCGTTGTGTTATTTTTTCTCAGACATTGATACGGTGAAGGAAGTGAAGTTCAGCATGGGTCTGTGATGACGACAGAAAAATATGACCAAGCGCAGAAACAATGGGGGTCAAGAGCTTGGTTTTACCCTAATAACACTTATTCACAGTCATGTGGAGGAGGATCGGGGCTTTTTGACGCCACTTAGCTCCTAGCCACCGCCACCGCAGCGTAATATCCAGGAAGTACCTACAATAAACCAGAATTATTTCCTATATTTATATCCCTTGTCCACATGCAGTTTTTGTGTGAAAATATTTTTTCTCAGATTTGAAAAACTTATATGTCAACATGAACTGGCTAGCCTCACCATATTAGACAAAGTGATGCAGCTTCCTAGCTCGACTACACACCCACTCAGTCTTTGCATGCGAGGCAAAAAAAGAAACAT
Source organism: Girardinus metallicus (assembly GCA_903067095.1). Classification (NCBI taxonomy): domain Eukaryota; kingdom Metazoa; phylum Chordata; class Actinopteri; order Cyprinodontiformes; family Poeciliidae; genus Girardinus; species Girardinus metallicus. The sequence continues at coordinate 30,620 of CAEGAE010056561.1, forward strand.
TCCTATGAAGCTCATTCTTTGAAACATCAAGTCAAATTTATGAAAAATGTGTCACTTAGGCTATATTCACTCAACAGACAAATACAACCCATATCAGGCTTTATCATGGCAGTCTGACCGGCCCCATTCCGATATTTTCACCCCTAAAATATGTTGATTTGTCAGTTCCGTATTAAATCGGATTTGTATCTACAGTCTGAATGGAAATGTCACATTTTATGTGACTTTTACATCACTTATGTGAGACCTGCATCATAACTATGAAGTAACAGAAGCTAAACGCAGTAAAACTGGACGTAACTTGGCTGAAAATTAGAATTTTGGAAATTCTGAACTCATGAAACGCGTCTGCCACTGAAGCCTATTACATCACAATCTCACCACTCCCGGTTTCGACAACACATCCAAACAAGCCGTCTTTATTAGTTGTACCTTCTTTTTACTAGCTTCCTTTATGTTGTTTGATCTTGTGACGATACTGTGGGCTCACATCGCTAAATAACTTCAAAATTGATCCATCTACGGGTGGCATCTGTTATTACTTCTGTAAACAGTGCGATGGTGTGTGACATCTACCTTCTTCTTTGAAGAAATAAATTGTTCACACAGAAGTTGTGGGGGAAAAAAAAATCAGATTTCAGAAAAACATTGGAACTGAGCATTAAAACCTGCTGTGTGCCTAAGACTATGTCCCGTTTGAACAAAGCGCGTATATTTGGATGAAGGGTGTCAAATTCTGTATTCTGCAATATCAGGACAGGGTGTGCTGCTTTTCTCGTAATTGTATTGCCATATCTAATTATTAGGGGATCGATATTTAAGTTTATACACACAGTGAGTGAATGTGTGCAATTTGTTTTTTGTTGTAACAAAGCTTCTTGGCATTAGTGGAGATGATTTGTCAACCCTTGTACTTAACTTTGCTGCTCAATCAACAAATGTAGTTCCTCTACAATATGGCATAATGTAAAGTGAAACTAACGAGCTTTTCAACTATTTTTGATCATTCAGGGTTATCTAGTTACAAATGAATTCATCATAATTGCCTACCTTTCTGTTTTCATTATAAAGACTGCAAAACCAATAGACATGTGATCTATCCAGATTTAACAAGGAGTGGTATAATCTCTGTTTAGTTGTCGTCTGTTGACCAAGGGGCAGAGGCTAGAAAAACAAAAATCTACTGCAAGAATAGAGCATGTTGCTGTTTCAAAAGAACTGGCACAGGAAAAATTCCTTTCTAACATTGACAAACAACAGAAAATCCTCTGTAATGTCGCGTTGCTGTCAAAACAACAGATTCAAATTCCAACCAACATTCTGCACTGGAGCTGCCCACATTCATTTTCCTGCAAGCCGTCTTTCAGCTGGGCTTTCGAAAACAAATTTAAGATGTTTGAAAGTGCTGCACGCATTCGCTAAAGAGAAGTTTCAACGGGCGGCAGTTTGGGCCGAGCGAGGGACGACGGCGCTCGGAAAGCTGCAGCTCCAGTGCAGAAAGAGTTGGCACCACATTCGGCCATTGTTTAAGAAGATGAGGTGTTAGGTTGTGAAGTATTCTCCGCAGTACATCAGCGCTGGCTGCAAAGGGGACATTTAAATCGCTCCTTTCAGCACATTTGAAAACAGATGCAGTTTCTTTGCTCTTGAGCTCACAATTTCTAATCCATAATCACATGGATTGATGTGCCACCATAACGTTTTTACGTCAAACCGGGGATGTTTCACGCATGTAACGTGCTCCACCATTGTTTGTCGGTTGTCTTTGAATATGGCAGCATTAGTAAGGCACACATTCAAATTTGTTTTATATGGAGTCAAACATAAGTATCTGAAGCTAATAAATGTTTTCTGACCCCCCCCTACAAGCCTCTCCTATGGGCTTTGTGGAAAACATTTTTCTCATTTGCAAAAGCGCGCACCGTACAATGTGACTACAGGTTCATGTTGAGGACTACGAAGCTTAAAATCCATCTGACAGTTTTGTACAAGTGGAAGTAAAACCAGCCGGGGAGACATGAGATTGAAAGTACCGCTCAATTTGGAACAAGCAGATTAAAAAGCTTAAACCTTGTTTTCTTTTTCTTTTGGATCGATGTAGCCACAACGCTGTGCAGTTCTGCACAGTGGGATAAGCTGAATATAACTAAATGTAACTAAGCACTGGTGTCAGCAAAGTTTGTGTGCTTTGTCTTTGGGTCTATGCATTAGAGGTGCAGAAAAAACTTAATTCTATAGAGATTGTTTGAACTGTCATTTCCTCTCGTCAGTCACATAATTTCAGCAGAATCTCCAGACCGTTTGAATCAAAAAAATTGGTTTCTGAATTAAAAATTGTTTCTGAATCGAATCGTGACCTTATCATTTGAAACAGCAGACACCGAAAGATTTGCATTTGCGCGATGCATGGATGCTGGAATGTTGTTCCATATTTTCCTCTTAAGGAATGCAAATGTACAAACTTCTCACAAATACTGCAGTAACAGCATGGTGTGAAATCTCTCCATTCTTTTTATTGGCTCTTTTATTCTTTTCCTCTTCTGATTAGACATTATACAAACATTATACATGCCCCTAAGAAGCTATAGTAAAGATTAGATATGTCTGAGTTTGGCTAAGGTAGCTAGAAGCTAAAAATACTATGAATGAACATTTAAAGCAGAGGTTAAAACAATTTTCTATTGCAGTGAAACTCTTTTATAACTTTGTAAAACTTTATATACATAAAACACAGGAGGTATTGAAATAGTCCAGTCGTGCACATTTAATAATTTAAAGTTCACAAAACCAAGAGAGGAAAAAAAAGTATGAATCTGAAAGGTAATGCAAAGCTTTAAGGTTCCTTAACGCCCAAGGACACATTCACAGCTACTCATTTCTGGAGGATTATAAATATTTTTAATACGAGCATATTAATTATACATTACATTATGAATACTGTAAAAACCTCAGCTTGAATGAAAGGAGCTTTTTTTACTCAAGCTCTCCCCAGGGACAATATAGGTGTTTAAAAAATTAGCACCTCATTAAAGGAAGAGAAGAAAAGACCTTTGAAACAATTCCTCTGATCAGCATGTCTCCATCTGCTAACGCTCACCTGCTGCTGAGCTTCCTGGACTCGGAGGTACCGCGCGTTCCCACCTGAGCCGGGGAGTTACGGGGATGGCCCGATGAGTGGTTATGTCACATCAGAGGGTCCTTGGCTGGAAGCCCTGGCCACCACTAGAAGACTATCGGAGTGCAGAGTCATTAGGAATCCCTCGTTCTCGCTCCGGCGCGTGAAAGTGGCCCCGCGGCCTGCAGCGCGACAAAGCCCAGAGGAAGGATCGCCAGCGTCCGGCTGAAATCGGATCGAGCGTAGATGAGGGAGCGGAGCGGGGAAAGTAAAAAGTTGTGTGTTTGTGTGTTCAGTCGGCCCGGCTGTGTAAACTTTTTCAAGTTTAAGAAGATTTTCTCAGAATCGCTGCAGGCATTTGGGGAAAGAGAAGGTAAAACTGTAGAAAAACTCTCCATGGTTACTTGAGCAGAACTTCACTGCCTCATGTAAGAGAACAGAAAGGTGGCTATTCAATTGAGTAGATGTTCATAAAACCTGGAATAATGTTGAAGTCGTACCAAATAATAGTAACGCAAACAGATTTAATTGGTATGTGCATAATTTTTTTTGATAGTGATTGGTATGTGATTATGCACATACCAATCAAATTTTTTTTGATTGGTATGTGCATAATTTTTTTTGATAGCCACAAGATAAACACGATATTTTTTAAATGGATTCCAAGAAAGATCCCACCAGTCATGACAGCACGGAAATAAATCAAAAGTTTGTCTTATAGTAAAACATATTTCCTAGTGTTACCCTATGTCAACCCCCCCGTATCCTTTAGCACTTTGTTCCAGGAGCAGATGAAATATTCTGCAGCAAAACTAGATATTCAGTCAAGAAGCTGATGGATGTAGCGCTGCTTCCAGATCGCAACATGAGACGATCCACAATATTGGGTTCCTGAGAGCACAAGATTTTTAACATAAAAGGTGATATCAAGGTTGAGCCTTGATATCACATAGCATATAATGCCAAAAGGGACAATGAAAAATGAACATTTTGTGATAATGATAAGTTTTACAAATATGAAACGATATTTTCAGGATCTCTGTTCAGTCTAGAATTATCCACTTGGCCTTTGGCCAGTCAACGAGATGAAAATGTAAAACTAGTTATAGGAAACTAAAGCAGATTCCAGTTCCTGTTAGCAGTTGAAGAAAAAAAAAAAAGATCAAAAATTTTGATTGGAGGAAACTACCAAGACAAAGATATTTGGTCATAAAACAGGGTTTACGTGATTCAACGCCAGACTATGTTCATGTCTACTTATTTTCTGTCAGTCTCTGTTCCGTTTGTAATGATAGTTAATTATATTGTGAACGTCACCAGGTTCTCGTCTAGAGCTGGGTTACAGCATGTTTACACACAAGAGCTGGTCGTCTTTTTCCTAAACCTGAACTGCGTGGTGTCTAGTTTGGGTCGGGTTCTGTAAAGAATAAAATTACACTTCCGGTGTCATTGTTTTATAGTTGAACCTCCTTAAAATTTCATTGGATAAAAAAAAAAAAAATGGATAAAAATGCATATCTCAAAGTTTTTATTTTAAGATTTATCCCAATGAGACTTGTTTGTCAGATTACAAGTACCTTTTGAAAATAAGCCTCAAGCAGGGATTAAACATTGTAATTAAGTCTGTATTTGTGCATGAAAGAGAGTTTTTTTCAAGACAATTTTAATATGCAAATATCCTGATATTAAGTGTAATATTTTCATTAGCCGTAAGCAGCAAATCACCCTACTTAACAGAAATAAAGCCTTGACAACATCATTCTGTGCATAATAATCTATATAATGTGTTCTGCTTACTTAATTGAGTTACTATAATAAGTCTTTTTTTTTTTTTTTTCAATATTGTAATTCATTGACTGAATCTGCATAAAGTCTCATTTGTGACTCGCACTATAACTTTTCCTTGCATCAAAAACTCATATTGGACCCAGAGTCATCCGGACACCAAGAATCCAGTTCCAATGCTTTTAACTGCTTTAATCCGACTCTTATACCCAACTAAGTCCCAAATTGCAACCACCAGAACTGAAAATACAACAAACACAGCAGGATTTTAATTACTTAAGCACTCCGAGTCTGGGGTTTGCACTCCTAACTAAAAGCAGTGAGGCTGTGATTCGGAGCAGAATAAGCAGTAATAGTCCTCATTAAACCCAAGAGTGAGCCGCGTGACGAAGGATGCGACGCAGTGCGCGTGTTTCGGGGCAACGGAGGAAGCGAGGGTGGCTGCAGGTGGCCACATGCTTTGTCTTTTGTGGGCGACTTTCTAAAAATCAACAGGTACGTGTGACTTCCTGTGCAAGACAAAAAAAAAAAACCTTCTAGGATCAGACAGAAGAGACTCCTGATGGTGTCAACCACATGGCAGATCTTTCAGACCCTTCCAGCTATAATAACACTGTGCTGAGGGAAAAAGTATTAACATCTTGCCTCCGCACAAGCCTTGCGCTCTTTGTTCAAATGACACAGAGTGTGAGTAATGCAGCACTTGGCCTTGGTACTACTCGAGAGTGGGAGTTGTGTTTTACACTCTCTGTGTGCGTGTGTGTGTGTGTGTGTGTGCTGGATGTGGGCAGCAGTCCGAGCAATGGAAAATGAAAAAGTGAAGGCTTCTCTGTTGGCATAAGTAAACGGGTCTGATTGCGACACGGGAGGAAGTATGGGAGGTCTGCGGAGGAGTCGCCGATGGAGAGAATTGGAGAAAGTGTATGAGCTTGTAATTACGCTCCTCCGTCGCAGAGGTGGGCTGCGGGGGGAGGGCGGGTGACAGCGGGGGCAACGCGGCGCTCTGCCTCACCCCGAGTCGGTGTCAGCGGGCCGACCTGGAGGAGACGCCGCTCAGTTCTCTCTGTGCTTTAACTCCTGTCAGCTAGCAGAAACAATGGTGTCACATTTTTGTTTTCATCAGCTTCTCTCTCTGTCTCTCTCTCTCGGTCTCCAGAAGTTCACTTTGTGCCTTTTTATAACGCAGAGAGGCAAACAGAGCACAGTTACTCCCCAGATTTACTAATAAAATGTGCTGAGATAAAGTTGCAGAGATGTGTAAGGCAGAGTTATCCCAGGCTTTTAATGTCGTACTGAGGACTACTCTATCAACGGGGCGATAGGGAGAGTATGAAACAGCTGCAGGCTTACCGACTGTCAATCTGTGAGGCAGATAGGGATGCCAAACTGATCTTCATTTTGGGTCATATCAAGATCACGAATGTTCTGAATGGGCCGGTTGAACGAGAATGTATAGATGTACAGAATGTATCTTCATTCTACTAGTCCTTAAAGTTAATGTTGAAGATCTTTTCATATTCATGTAATTTAGCAGGATACAAATAAAACCTGCTTTTATTTGATTGATAAAATAATATTAAAGCACACATCTGTTACCTTGCAAGTTCTGTTTATGCGGCCCTCTGTAGTCTAGCGATCCACACCTCAGGTGGGAGAACTGCAGTTGTTTGCTCCACAAATCTGGACTTTTGTGCATTAATTTCAATTAATTACTCATATTTTAATACATTAAGAATTTTAACACAATCATGTGTTTTTTAAATTGATTCTTACAGCCAAAGGTTCCGGCCAGAACCTTTTGGATTCGCGCGTGTCCGTTACACCCGTAAATCTGACGCACGAGCAACATCCGAAAACAGCAACGGACGACTAAGCCGCTTCTCTCAGTCCATTGAAAGTTAATTTTTGCTTCAGAGACGCTGGAAAAAGACGGTAGCTGTGTTCTAGTTGTGCTAAAAGACGTTAGCTTATCAGCAAAGCTGTTCCAGCCTAACACCATCTGAATGGTAAACATGTAGCAGCAGCTCAGACCTCCCCAACGCTTCGTCCAGTTCACAGACGATTTTTTTTTTCCAAAGAAGTTCCATGAATGACCAGAGGTTCACAAAACATTTGACAGATGAACGGCTATAATGGCCCTTTACACCAATCTGATGGATGAATAAATCAAATAACAGATTTAAAACAATAGCTGGCTCAAGTGTCTTTTTTTTTTTTTTTTTTTGAAAAATTTTGCAGCAAAAGGGGTTTTTGACTGTAAAGTGCTGCTCATTTTGTTTGTGATTAACTACAGAATTTGCAATTAACTCGATTAAAATTTTTTTAAGAGTCCCACCACAAGAGAAAACATAAAAAAAGAGACTCAGTTCACAGATGGTTTCCATCTAATCCATCTGGGATTCTACTCCTTTCTAAAAAAGAATGCACAAAGCTGTTAGAAGCATTCCCCAAAAGACTTGTTGCTTTAATTGCAGGGGTGTGAATTTATACAAAGTTTCCTTTCACTGCACAGCTATGTCTGAGACGATTTCCTGCCTTCTAATTGGCTCGGAGCAGGCAGAGGGAGGGGCTCTCCGAGGGAACTGCTCCGGCCTACATCCTACCATCAGGCCAAGATGTTGGCACTCTTCCCATTGAGGCAACAGCAGAGTTTATGTGCTTAAAATGTTGCCATTTCTTTTTGCTAACATCAAAAAATGCAGAGCATTGATTAAATCTTTTGATTGCAACAGATCGCAACCTCAGTTATCAAGCTCGGACTGGCCCAAGACATCTTCTGCTTGTTTTTTATCGTAGCGTCTCGGTTCATTTTCTTCCCTCAGCCTTCCGACTTTACCTTTTATTTGTTTTGATTCCCTCTCCTGCCTCTCATCGGCGCTCTAAGGTGTTGTTTATCAGTGCCACTCAGACCTTTCCTCCCAGCAGGTGTTTTGAATTCAGACTTTTTTTAACGAGCGGGCCCCGCTTGGCACGCTCCTTGTTGTCGTGGGCGAGGAGCAGAAGGGGAGGGGATCGATAGCAAAGCTATCAATAGGACCGAGGTCCCGGCTTTAAGTAATGACGCAGGCTTTGAGGCAAACAGCGGGAAGAATGGAGCCATCTCAGGTTTGTTTTCAACAGCAACGCTGTGGCGCAGAGGAGAAAACGTGAGGACAATTCTGAACATTTGTCATGTGGCAGAAACATGACAAATTTTCTCCTACAAGAAGAACGGGGTTTTAAACTAAGACTTTTATTCTTAATCATTTCTTATCGGCACCAATAGCACTGTAAATATGTACAGCGGGAGATTCCAAGAGTTTTCTACTGTACAGTAAGAACTGAGCTGGAATTGGCACGTATTCAGATATGATGGGATTGGAGATGGTAAGCTTCTTTTATTCAATTGCTAAACCAATGTAAGAGTACAATTCTTTAAGTTGGGCAGATAAACTCCAGGGTTTTAAACTTGCTGCTGACAATGTTTCAATTGATTGTTGGTCTCCATGAAACATCGTTTACGTCTGGATTTACCACGCCTGCCTTCCTGGGGCAGAATTACGACGCACCCCTCGCATCAATGACGCAAAAGTTGGATAAAATGCGACGTGACCGTGTGACGCTTTGAAAACGAGATGCAACGTGAGATATCGGTCTAGTTGCCTTACATGACATTTATAGTTAGGAATGTAAACTGCGCTAATTAAGCTTGTTTTGCTACAGGCTACATGCATGCCAAACGCTAATAACCACAGCCAAAAAGGTCAAATCTGTAATCATTTTCTTTATTTTAAATAAATTCCATTTCTAAATACTCACCAACTGCGCTCTCTCATACATCTCATAATTTTGCCTTTGGTTCTAACAAAAACAGCAGAAAAACGTATCATGGCTTTTTTTTTTTTTTTAAAGCTACAATTAATTAATAGACTTAATTTATTTTACAATAGAAAATAAGATATTTACTCGTATACTAAGGTAGACGATGTTGTTTTTACATGATTTCGTATGAAGAAGCGGATATTATAGACATTGGAGAGCTAAGCTGAAAGTAGGCCATAGGTATAGATCCAACTATCCCATAATCTTGAAGATTTATCAACATTTGATGCGAGGCAGTCTCTTCCATAACTCTGGGCTTATTAACTTTACTAAAAACAAGTTGTTGTTCAATTTAAGCAGAAACGGGAGGCGAGATAAAAAGGTTGGTATTTTGTTGTTACTTATAGAAATTGGACTCGACAGAACAATCAGTATTGGCAAGCCAGAGCTGTAAAAAATGGAGAATCTTGAATTGGCCACAGAAAGTGTGTATCGGTTGTGTCTCTACAGACGGCATGAGGTCCAGCATTACTTTTGTGCGTTTGTGTTTATTTCATAGACTGGTTGACTCTCTCCTCTGTCGGTCTATCTGGATGTGTGTGTTGCTGTGTGTAGATGCGAGCAAGAGTACTGGAATTTTTGATAGCATTTTTGTTGATCGGTGTGCGTGTGGGGGTGTGTGTGTGGAATAGGAATAAAGCAGCCCATTGATAAGAACAAGTTCTTCTTGTTAACATATCAGGAGAGCTGGACCTGAGCCAGGACTCAAGTCCCAGGGGTGTATTTCTGCTCAACCCCCCACCTTAACATGGCCGTTGCTTTGCTGTAAGGCCGGTTACACGTGCACGCAAACACACGCACCCCAACACACACACTTGTGGGGCAGGGACCCAAACATGTGCTAACACTCTCTCCAAGAGATACATTGAAGAGGACATTGAGCGATGTTTCTCCTCACATCCCTCTCGCATACGGTCGGTCTAAAACGATTCCACGTGCAGCCCTTGCATTCCGCCTACCTTTAGCACTACCTTCTGCGACTTTTCCCGCAGATACCAGACACCTCGGGGGAAAGCAGATAGTCATGAGAAATACCTTCTAGCTTTTAGCAGTTTTGAATAACAGTGGGGGGGAATTTTTGCCATTCCTCCTGTTGTGCTTTATCCGTGCGTCAGCTATTGTTTCCCGCTTTGCAGGCACCCAGGATATGCCAACCCATGCCAAGGCCGTTTCTATCACTTTCACAATCGCCAGCCCGTCCAGTCGGCCTTTGCAGGCCACACCTCGCCATCAGACGGGAGCGTCTGGACCGAGGTCATGGCAGAACAAAGACCTACAGTGTGCAGGAAACGAGGCACCTGCAAATCCCAGCCGCGCGGCGCGCGTTCATGCTCCGTTTCGCGTTAATGTTTTCGCAGACCCTGTGTACACAAATCCCTCGACAGCAGCAGCTGACCCTCATTCGTGCGCGCCGAGGCCACGCCACCAATCGCGGCGGTGGGTTGGCAAACGCGTGCGGACGGCTCGTACCGGGAGCCTGAAACGCGGCGTTTAATGGGCAGATTAAGTACATTGACGAGGTATTTAATAAAAAACAGACTTTTTTTTTAATGTGTGTGTGGGGGGGAGGGGCTGAAGATTAAAACGCACTCAAAGAACAGCGTCGCCCACATCTGTTTTCATACACAGATGGGGAAATGCGATGTGGCGTCTGGGGACGCACGCTGCCTCGATGACAGACAAGTGTTTAACTCTAAATTTAACGCGTCATCATCGTCGTCCTCAAAGCGTTTTCAGCGTGTGCTTGAACTGATTTACTCGCTTCCCCCCCAAGCCCCACCACACTCGCTTCAGACCAGGAAATTTGACAAAAAAAAGAAGCACAAAACATGCTTTTAAAACGCAAGCCGAGAACTTTTATATTCCAGATGGCTTTCATAGAGATCACAGCCATGTCACCAGCAAAGCATGCTTTCTGTTACTGGGAGTGCTTAAAAGCTTTGCTTCTTAAAGCAAATGCAAAGTGACAAATGCAAAAAGGTTCGAGAGTAGGGAGGTAAGGCTCTACAAATGGAATTGTCCCTGTGGGCAAACCGCATAATATTCATATCAAACCTGATACATCTACCACTTGAATTTCTAACCATGCAATCAGGGTCCCTGCCAAGTTAGTGAATGCACCCTGATGAGGCTGATGATAAGAAGTGGGGATCAATGGGGCGCTGTGGCTTTATGAAAGCCTGTCCTCTCATTAGCTATCAGACATCTCGAGTCGCTACTAAATATTAGCTCGCAGGCAGTAAACTCCCACAATGCCAGCCTGCTGGAAGATCAAATTTGACAGGAGCAAACCAACCCCACAAGCACCGCAAATGCCGCGTTTCCTCTCCGCTAATGGTTTTCTTCAAACTTCGGTAGAGTGCCTTTCGTCTCACAAGATCTTCCTGAAAAGCTGCAGCACATTGCCTTCAAACCTTTGGGTAAAACTTACTGTATGTCTCTGCTAGCTTTGGAGACCTCAAGATTATACATTTTTTGCACAATTTTTAGCTAAATACCACAATTTCCCAGCATTGCTGCAGATTCTACACTGGATTTGTCTACATTTTGACTGGGCTTGCCGATATTCTACATATACTCACATTCACCTTCCCATCAATGCCCATCAGGTGCTTAATAAGAGCATTCCCCCACCATAATGCTGCCAACACCATCTTTCGTGTTAGGAATGGCTTATTCCAATTAAAGTTCTGAAGTTAGTTCTTCAATAGATAACGTGTCAATGTAAAGGCCCGCTGACCAAACCCAGACCGCCAGAAGGTTTTATGTGGCCCTCTAGACTCTAGAAATCAAATCAAAAGTTTTATCTGTATTGTGCTAAATTACATGAAGGTGAAAAGATGTTAAACATTATTTGATTTCAATGAGTTGTTAAATGCAGAGTCAACTATTTTAGCAAAGTTTCTTGGAATGTCTATCCTTAGTATTTTACTATATTTGCACCTTCAATTAAAAAAATGAAGCATTCTTTATTAATCCCAGAGGCAAAATGAATGTTGTGACTCGTATTAAATTTTTATTTTCAAGTTGCTGTAGATGCTGACGATTGTAGCTCCTGTAGCAGTCTGTATTACAGTGGTTCTGTAGAAGCATCTGACTTAAGACACTGTTGCCATGTAACAGTTTCATGAAGAGGACGCTTAAGGCTGTCTGTAGTTTTTTTGATTCTATGAAGAACCTAGTTTGATGGTTTTTGTACAACTAATTGATCTACTGCTTGTTTTCGCACATAAAAACGACTGCTAGCTCATCTGCATGAAATAAATGTGAAAAACAGAGTTCTTGCTTTCATTTCAACACCTGGCACCTGGAGAGCTCCGTATAAGAGCTGACAACGGTACAGCAAAATGAAAGTAAGCAGAATTACAGGAATACTTCTCAAGTGTCTGTCTTCAGTTGACCTTAAGAAGCTGGTTGTTAAAAACAGAAGTATTTCTATAGTTTGTTTTTTCTTTTCCTTGGTGCCAATTACTGTATATGTAAATTTTCCTAGTGGTGAAAATTACAGTCTCTCTCATAAAATTACTCTGCTGTTTTACTACACACACAAAAAAAAAGAAACAACGAACACTCAAAACGGTGCCAAAACCAACAAATTCAAATGGCTTCAATCCGTTTGCAGCCATTAAAATAAGCAAATCCTCTTCACACAGCTCTTGTCCAAGCCTGATGTTTATGTGACAAGCATGCTGCGTTGACATGACAACCCAATTGAGCCGTCTGGCGGGGCACCGTGGTTAATGTCACTTTGGTCAACACTTTCCTATTACTTCCCTGCGAGTGTTGCCAGAAACCGCCGCTGGCTCCTGCATTCAGCATGTCCCTTTCTTTTTAGCGCTGTTATTCTGGGCAGTGGGTCCTTATAACTAATAAAGACCAACGCTGGGACGCATTCATCTTAATGCGTGGCGGCACGGCGGACCCGTTCCTACCTTTCGTACGACAGAGCAATTAATCTGCTTTGTGCCAGGTTAAGAGCAAAGAGTGGACCGCAGTACGAGACAAATGGAAAAAGCCAAAATGGAAAGTCATGAATTTTACAGTGAACTTCAGCCCATAGAGCACCTGACCTCGGTTATCTTTACTCTTCCTCTTTTTTAACCCCTTCACCTTTTTTTTTTTTTTTTTCTTAAAAGGAAAAAAAGAGTCAACAGAGGAGACTTGTTGAAAAACAACATATAAATCAGTAATGTTCATACAGCGCCTAACAAAAGTATTGATACTGTAGGTGTGCGATACTGAATATTTTGGTATTGATCCAATACTGAGTGAATACATGACCAGTATCAATAATATTAATACCAATACTGAAACTTATTATTTGTGTTTGATATAGCATCAAACTAATGACCTTCAGGTGTTTTTGTGGATTGTCTTTTGAATTATTTTGCTAAACCTTTTTAACCTTTGTCAAAAGTTTGGACAAAGCTGATAGGCGTCTACAAAATACTTTTAGAATATACTAACAGAGGCTGCAAAAGAGTTGACCGTCCAATAAAAGGACAACGAAGCCTGGTGAAAACCAGCCCCTCGTTTGCTTCGACGAATTTGGGAAACGATTGCTTGCTGGAGTCATGAACTCAGTTTTAAATTATTGGATCTGATTTTACCAAAGCGTTACTGTTTGGCTATCACATATGTAATTTGTGAACGAAGCAACGCTACAAAGCTTGGCGGAAATTATGTGGGCTGTGAACAACCTGCGAAAAGACAAACACCGAGCTGAATGACATCTTTGCCAGCAATAAAGTGTCTCAAACATTCTTCTTGCTCTGACTTCAATTGCTCAACATTTGGAAATCCAACACTGACTTACTAGCTTCATTTGCTTTCTCCGCAGGTATTGCTAAACAAAAACCCTATGTAAACCAATAGACATTGTCCATAAATCTTCCCTTCTGTTCGCCGATTGGCACGGTTGAAATTCTACCAGAGAAATTTAATTCAATAGGAGAAATCCCAGACGGAGCACTGAAGGGAAATTAGGAACGAGCGGAATCCCATAGGAAGGATTAGCAACAATGCTACAAACACAGCTAAAGCTACAATGAGATTAAAACGTACAAGTTTGACCAAAGAGACGCTCTCCATCCTACCTAACGTTAAACTATTTTGCAAAGAACTGACCAAACGTTAATTCCTTAGAAGTACAAATCTAGTAGATTCACTAATGCCGTGTGAAATACACACACAGCAGAATTTTCGGATTTTTATTTGTAGCAATTCAAAACTCTTACCATTTCAATTCAAATTCAATTTTGTCTTAAAATCGTGGTTGAAATTCATAGAAATTTGTTCTTTTAATGTGACAAACTAAGAAACCAGTACTTCAGCTATCATAAAGGTATTATCCACATGCGATTCATTTACAACGGCATGCTCCAATTAACGTGGGCATGGTGGCAGGCGCCAGAGATGGGCCCGCTGCCACCCGAGAGAGAAGGAAGGAGCCATGAAAAGCAGTCCGTCTGAACTGATTGCTCGCTTCAAGCTCTTCTTCTTCCTCCTCTTGGCCATCGCACCTCATGGGGACACGAAGGCCAGGCAGAGCGACTCGTTCTCTGGACGTCTCTGAAGCGTCCTGCCAGGGACGTGGGGTGAAAGCTCCCATCCACTTCGAAGGATGCCCTCGAGAAGTTTCAGAAAATGACTCTCAAACCGGTAATCGAGTGGAAGGGAGCTGATGAGGACGGGGAGGCAAGAAACCCATGGCGACCAGATGGAACCGCAGATTGTCTTAAAGGGGAAGAGGCCTCCGCAAAAAAACAAAAACATGATATCAGCGCAGTCTTTTGTTACGCTGTCCGGGCCGTTTAGTTTGAGGGGAAATGATGGCAGGAACGCCACGAGCGCGTGAGAAAGACAGAGAGAGAGAGAGAAGTCTGTCGGAGGGGAGTTTCGCCTCGACTTGAGAGCAATATTCCTGAAATGAAAGCAAATGAACACTTGCCAGACTTTAATATCACAGCGCATTAAATTACGCTCGTGCGTGCCAAGGCCAATACTGTGATTGTTACCAGAATAAATAACATGAAAAAGTATGATGATGATGAATTAACCAGAGGAAAGAAACGCATATTAAGGCCGGGGATAAGAATATTGGATTTCGCCTGGTGATGGGAGAAGACAAGCGGCGGGATCTGCGTGGCGAGGGATTAAAGGCTGCAGCTTAGCAGCGTCTGACAGCATAATTATATTTTTAGTTGTGTTTTTTTTTGTTTTTTTTTCTGTTTTTCTGAGCTGGTTCACCTGCCTGCTGATGTAATCTGGATTTATCCAAATTCCCGCCTCACGTGCTGTGAGAGCATTTCAAATGCTGAAGGAGGGATGACAAAAAAAAATGAAAAGAATAGATAATGGGGGCCAAAACAATGCCTGCTTTTGGACGCACGGCGAGCCTGAAAACGTCTCTCTCCGCTTCAGAGGCAATTAAACGTCTCCGGGAGGGATAGAGATTGGCAGAGTGCTTCATCTGAAACTGAAGAAGTGGAAGCAGGAGTGAACAGCCTCATCTCCAGAGTCCGCGCATCCGGTTTGATAACCCAAAACCTGCCGTCGCAAATTTGAAAAAATAAAAGGAAAATCCAGGTAAAAAAAAAAAAACGTAAGAAAACAAGCGGATTCCCTTGAACATCCTCCTGTAATTCACACATAAAAACCCAAACTTGACAGTTACACTCCACCATAAGCTTAAGATAGAGTAATGTCTCCTTTAATTAAAATATAGCAATTAATAAGTGTCTCAGGCCACGAGTGTAAATTGTTGTGAGACATCTTCCACTCGGCACTAATTTAAAAACGGCGCAATAACACGTCAGCTGTCAGAGCAGGGGGGGAAGGTTCTGGAGGGACTGTGTGCTTTGGTGTTCCGAGGTTTAGTTAATTAGTTGGAGAGGAAAGCCAAAGATAAACACAGATTGTCATTCAAGCGCAGGCGGAGCTTTTAAACAGCTGCAAGGACCCGATCAAATCAGGGTGGTGCTGAGACGGAGCAGAACACCGCTGCTGTGCTGAGCTTTATTTAAACGCACCGGGCTTCACATCGCAGGTCCTTGTTCTACATACAGGCTGCTGTTTTAACGTGATTAATGCCTCTAATTATAAAGTTGCATGCACTTAACACTATAAAGGTGTATTTCAATAGTTTGTTTGCTTTATAAAAAAAATAAAAAATACCGTTATAGTGACATTTATGCAGATGATTTCAGACACAATCTGTGTTTTGTTTTGTTCTTTTATTATAGATCATATATCCTAAAAAAACCCAAAGGTGAGTGTATCAGTCAATTTAAAAATTACCAGTGGCAAGAAAAAGACTACATCATAAAATGTAATTTCTAATGGCTACATGTTAATGGAAAGCTTAGTGGAAGGAAAAAGTTTGGTAGACAAATACGTGGTGAAGTGATTTGCTAATATGGGTCTCAAACTATTTAAAAATACCATTGTCAAACGTAAAAGAAAGCCGCAAAATGTAACTTCCAATGAAGCTGACTACATAATATTTGGAAGTTCAGTGGACGGAAAAAGTTTTTTATCAAAATGTTCCAAAAGTACAAATATTTTTTAAAACTGGGTGTCAAATTATTTAAATGTATCACTGACAAATAGAAATTACAAAATGTAATACCTAATGAAGCTAGCTACATACTAATGAAAAGTTTAGTGGAAGGAGCAAAAGTTTGGTAGAAAAAGGCTCCTGAAGAACAAATATGAGGTGAAGTAATTTGCTAAATTATCACTGTATATATATATTCTTGTTTGAAAACTCTTTGCTCAATTATACATATATGCAGGTACTTTAAAAAAAAAGTTAAAATAAAAATTTATTGTGGAATAACACTACCTGATGGAACCATTCAATGAGTTTTGCTTTGAAATAAATGAACTTTTCTGTTATGCTCTAATATATTTGCATGTACTTGTAAATTTGAATAAATGTAATAAAAAAAATAATAAACAAAAGCTTGTCAACAATCCCCATATTTGAAGAAAATAATTGGATTGCATTAGACTGACTGCTAATAAAGACAAATGCACCGTTTATTTATTTTTAATAATTGAATAATGTTAAAAAATATAATTATTTGTTTTTACACAAAAAGCTATTCAATCATAAAAGCTGAGATTTTTGGATATAATGTACTACCATAAAGTCATGTTTCTTCATTAACCCACTGTATATCAGCTTTGGTCTACATAATCTGTTGTTCTGTTTGTTTTTTGTAAATACTTTAATTCCATTAGTAATAAGCAACCAACATTTGCAATAATCTACTGATTACTTTTCCAAATTTAACAAAAAAATATTCATTGGTCTCTTAAATAGATCCAGTCCCTATTTTTATGTTCCTTTGTAATAGAATTACTGAAATTACATGGGCAGCAAAAAAACAAAGAAGCATATGACTTTTATGGTGCGTGAATTCTTAAAATGTCTGCTTTTTTTTTTTTTTTTCCCGCTCAGTCCTCTATGGACATGAGGTCAAGCAGAGGGAAAACAGCGGAGATTATTTCTTCGGACAGAACGTCGCCGGTTCCAAATGAATCCAGGTCTGCTCTGGTGAAACTACGGCAACAACTGAGCTAAAGATAGCCAGCAGAGAAGCAGGTGACAGGTCACCGTGCTTCCATAGCTTCTTATTTCCCTCGTCTTTTATAATTGAATCAATAACCTGCGTCAGACCACTCTGCTTCCAATTCCATGCCAATGATTTGCAACCAGAATTCTAAAGTATATCTCGAAATTCACAAAAAACATAAAACTGATGTCCCTGCAGCTGTCCCTTCTCATAAAAACTCTAGAAAAATTGGTTTGCATTTGTATGGAGGCCTCTTTGCTCTGTTGCTCATAAATAAAATCCAGTGCAACCAACTTCCCTTGAGGTCGCCTAATTACTAAAGTGCAATCTAATCAAATGTGCGTCTCCGTATCGATCCAGGTGTTCTCTGAAGGTTTGTTAGTGAACAAACAGCATCTTGAAGATCAAGGTACACAGCAGACAGGCCAGGGGTTGAGGTTTCAGATGTTTAAACTAGAGTTGGGAAATAGTATCCTAACTTTCGGACAAATCAAGGAGGGTTGAACAAATCCAGAGTTTTGGAACCATTAAACAGGCAAAAACACCCAAAAAATTTAGAAGTATCGGGTTTCAGGTTATGGACACAGAAAATATGTGGTAGAATGTCTTTACTTCAGATAAGACGTAGCCTGTTAAAAACCAGCCCCTTCGTCTACGCTTCACCTCGTCAAAAGGGTCTGGACATTCGGCTGTTGAGAACTCTGTTGAGGGTTTAAATTTTTCACATTTTTCACTAACGTTTGTCCATGGTGAATATAATGCACCAGTCTGACGTTATGAAGCTTACTGGAAATTAGCTGCGCTGTAAACAACGGTCCTCCACTGCAAAGAGAGATGTGCCAATCCGAGCGAGACGGCTGTTAAAGTTAATTCAATATTTGGACTGAGCAGCTTCGTTCACTTACTGCACTGTCATTTCTAAAAGTGAAGTCAGACTACATTTCTAAATGCAACTTCTCCTTCTGTTGGCTGACTGACCCAGTAGAATTTCTACCAGTAGAATCCAAGTCAATGGAAGAAATCCCATAGTGTGTGAAGGGAGATTTGAATTGAGCAAAATTGCATAGGAATCCAGCGGCAACGCTCGATAAGACTCAAAACCGATGTTGATTTGGCTCTACGGCAGATAGATAAAAAAACGTTCATACGTTTAAACGTCGTTTTACATTTAAACGTTGTAAAAACATATCTTTTTCCTCTCACTCCACTTACATCCACTGCTTTGGGTGGGTCTATCACAAAGCCCCAATAAATTCTACCAATGTTTGTGAAAAGAATTAAGGGAGTACTCCATCAAAGAGTTCCTTAATTTCACATTATGTAGCATTTTAGTTTTCATTGTCAAAGCTATGAGCAAAATTTAATTGAGGTGAGAAGTTCATTGAGTATTTTCTTTTTCTCTTTTCCACTGTATGTTGAGTCAGTGCTGACCTGCGTTTGAGGTGATGTGGTAAACGTAGTGATTAGTACCCTCCTCCCCCAGGGTTCTTTCCTTGGTTATCTGCCTTCAGTGTCAAAACATGTCTGCGCTCCTGTGTGTCACTGAATGACTTATCTGACACATTCTTGTCCTCACTCATGATGAACCCTGACTACGTGTCTGTGCCCCCAAACCCTCGCCCCCCCGGCTTCTGTCCCTTCTGCCGTGACTCATGGCGGCTACAGAGTTTCACACAGTTTAGCACGGCAGGCCACGGCGGGCCGCGTCCTCCTCACACCCACCCAGAAGACTTCCTCTCTGCTCGAGTCAGAAACGGGGGAAATTTGGCCCAGATGTGACTTCAAACAAAAGAAAAGCTGCAGGGATTGGAGGTGGGATCAGGCCCATCTTTCGGCTGACCCCGGGACCCGCTCCTTCCTGGCATCTGTCTATTTTTCTTCTCCGCTTCATCTCTTCTGTGCTGAGCTCTTCAAAGTAGTTTTTTTTTTTTTTTCCTTTTTCCGTTGCTCCTTTTATGGCTCGTAGAAGGACAAGGCTGTTTTTAACAAGTGCTGATCCGTCTGACCGGCCTTGTTGCCGAACATCATGCGCAGAAAGATTAAGAGACGGTGTGATACAAGATCAGTGTCTCAAGGAACTTTGTTCTCCTTTGAACTATCAATCACAACATGCATTGTTCTCTGGTTTTCCTCCCCCATCTGCTTCCTCAACTCATACACTATGACAGTACAATGGACTTTGAGTAAGTAAGTGTTATAATTCACTCTAATGAAGGTCATTATTATTGTTTGAGCTGCTGAGCTCAGCATGAGGTTTAGCACAGATATGCCAACATGGTCATTTTTTTTAGCAATCTTGAAAGCTTGGAATGCGGCTCTGTGAAGCTATTAAGACTCAAAATGCTAACACCTGCATCAGGGTTCCTGCACATTTCTCCAAAATTTTCCTCACTGATCCATACACAAATGGCTTGTTTTGCTGCTTTTCTCTAGAATCGGGGATATTTTAGTACGGAACATTTAAACAGATTGGATTTTTGTTGTTGTTTTGCACAGTACGGTGGATTCACACGGGGGTTATTCACAGCTGCTAGCGAGAAGCTGAAATCCGCTAAGACGTCAGACGCCATCGAAATGCATTAATACACACCATAGAAACTGTCTTGGTGTGTACAGTCTTCCTAATTCCTAAATGGAATTCGGAATTAATTCCATTTACTGGACAATAAATTGACTCAGAAATGACTATGATAGACAACAATATTGTTGTTTTGAGACCATTTTCAAGTAAATACATTGATAATTGCAAAACAATGCAAGTCTGCGCTCTCAAAGGTCAATAAACTTTAACTTTGTAAAGAACAGGTCACACAGGAACTGGAAGATATTTAAATAACCAAATAAACCAAAAACAATAAATAAAATGGAAATACAAACTCAATTCAACCGAAACCATAAATAAAACAGATTATGAAGTCCAAACAAAATTGGCCTTTAAAAAATGTTAAACCAATTTAAATTGACCTAATTCTAATTAATTGATGAATTGGTAATTACAACACACTGCAAAACCATAAAATCTTACCAAGTATTTTTGGTCTAGGTTCTAATCTAAATATCAGTAATTTGAAATAAGACAGAAACTAACAAGTTACTTATAAGTTATTATAATATTGATGCAAAAGTACTAATCCTATTGATAGATATGACATGGGAAAATGTCTTGTTATAAGTGAAATAATCTGCCAATGGAACAATTACTTTTTCATCAATATTAAGGAATTATTGACTTAAAGTTATTTATTGGCTTTTTGCAATGCAGGTTTAAAAATGAAATTAACAAAGGGCTTTAAATGGAGAAAACAATCAGGAGACAAGCTGAAAATAATCTCTACTTTGAAAAAAAAAAACGAAAACCTTAAATCAAACACCTTCCTTTGTATTACTGTGACTACAAACACATCAGTGTAACATTTCAGTTGAAAATATGATATTACATGGCAGTTATCTGATATAGTAAACAGTAGGAGGACAAGGATGACATGGCAGTTCTGTCAGTGATTCTTTTTCTTCCTCTTTTTTTTTTTTTACCTTCCCATTCTCCCAGTTTGTCCTCCGTCTCTGCGCGGCTCCTCCCACCTCCTGCCATCCTGCTTCCCATCCCTCTCTCAGCAGAACTACAGGGGCTTGCTTGTTGTCAAGTCGGTGTTTCTGCAGCCTGGCATCAGCACAGGGCAGCATTCAGCGAGGAGCGCGTGTTCCCTCCTCGATAAATTCACACCCGAGACCCTTTCCTACTGCATGCACCGCCACATATGAGGTGGCCCTGATTGAGTGCTGCTAGGCCTTTTGACAGCTTCCCCATCAATTTTAGACTTTTTTTTTATTTTATCAAAGCTACTGTATGCCCTGCTGATAAATCTTCTCCCCCCCCCCCCCACAATTGTCTTTTATTGATTCAAAAGTCCTGGTCTCAACATATTGACAATATAATCACCAAACACTACAAAAACACAAACTCTTATCAAGTGTTTTTCTAGTGAAAATATCTTGGTACACTTGAAATAAGCCAAAATTGCATTGCAAGCAACTTTTGATTAATATATAGGAGCTTGTTTTAAGTAAACAATTCTTTAGTATTGATGAAGAAGCACTAATTCCACTAGTAGATTATTTCACTTGTAACATGGGAAATATGTCATAAGTGAAATAACCTCCTTCCTCTACTAGCAAAGATGCATTTAAAGCAAACATTGTTTGTTGTGAAAGAGCAAATGATGCCCTGCTTAGTGTTGCACTTTAACAAATCCCAGTTAAAATATGTTGAACGTCGTCATTGTTTTGTTAGAAAGTGTAAGTATAGGTTTTCTTCTGATACATTTGGACAATTGAGGAAGGTGTGGCTGGAATATAGCTTAACCTTTCATCTCAGAAGATGTTTTCTCATCTAAATGACATCACATCCTGTTTTAGTTGCTGTATTCCTCCACTTAAGAGACTTTGTGACCACATTCCTGAGCAAACGTAATCAATAGTGTTAATTTCTGCCTCAAATGACATCCTGATGTTTAAAATGAACAGACACAAATACTTAATTTGAAGGAGAGCTGAGCTGTAGCTTTATTTGTAGCTTTGCCCGTACGGCTGGGTAAAAAGCCGCCGCGCTCCATGAGCAAAACACACGGCGTGTTGTTGACCGACTCGTCTGGCCGGCTCTCCTCAGAGCCCCGCCACGGCGTGAGCCATATGTAGATTGATAATCGACAGGGGCAGACATAATTACACTGCCTTGGAAATTAGTGAATGCATTGATCACCCACTCTAAACATAATCAGCATATTTTTCCTCAAAGCCTGGCGAATCTCGAGCGACGGGGCCTGATTACATCACCACTCGCCGTGATGCTGTGGTTTCCCACGCTCGGGCTCCTGAGAAGGGTCTCGCCAAGCCTTGCCGAGGGGTAGGGGGTTTTTAAACACTCATGCTGTTGGCACCTTTGAAGTGCCTCTCGGTGTCCAAATGTAAATTCATACAGGAGGGCGGCGGGGAGGAATGTGATAAGCTAATGATGTCTTCAGGGACCGGAGTGGATACAACCAGGGGGAGAAACATATCTGCATATCTAAGTGGATCGTTTTTTTTTTTGTTTTTAAAGCCCATCTACTCTCCATTAGAGTCTGGGGCCTGAGCAGGAGCAGATGGACGGAGCAGGCTTTGAAGTTCTCTGGGGTCATGGGTATCTGTAGTTTTATCACACCACACATGCGTGCCGAGTAAATATGCCACACCAAAACGCAGGGGGAATTTCCACTTTGAGTTTGGAGAGAGGGTGCACATGGATGTTTTACCATTTCGCTCTGCCTTTAAGGAATGTGGGTAGAAAAAATGCCCTGCAAAGGGATCGAGTATACCTACACTTTGTCATGGTAAAAAAAAACACACAAATTCCAATGTACTTGATTTTTTTATGGAGTAGAATAAATATAGAATAAGGCAAATGAAAAAAAAAGTTTTTTTTTACAGTTTTGTAACTTAAAAATGCACCTGCCTATTTATCTGCTATTTTTCTATGAAATAAAATCCACAGGGCATCAAATTACTCGCTGAATTCCACCTGTGGAGGAGTCGGCTCAGGGGGAAGAATGTGTTGACATGACAACCACTGATTGTGTGAAACGCAACTCTTTGGAAAACGTAAAAAAAAACATGCAATACACCATTATACACATATCTTGGTATTGATCTGATACCAGGTAAATACAGGGAAGATATTGCCGATACTGATACCGATACTCTGAGTTTGATATGTCATTAAACTTCTGACCTTTAGGTGTTTGTTTTTTTCCTGTGAATAATTTTGTTCAAACCTAGCACTAAATACACTCAAAGTTTATAGGGATCTATAAAATATTCTAATAACATAACATGAATTACGTGAATGTTTCCTAAATAAAGTGCAAAATATTATTTGAAAGCAAATCAAAACTAACATTTTGAGGTAGAGTTGAGAAATAAAAACAATTAAAAGAGGGAATGTGAAACTAAAGAATCGACCTTGCCACGCTAGCACGGATCCGATATTTATACCGATTTGGTGCCTATCATTGATATTTTTGATCGTTCCACCTCTACTATACATCCTGCATTACCTTCATGCTGAAGCATGGTGATGGCAGCATCATGCTGTGGGGGTTATTTTTGTCAACAGGGAATCTGCTCAGGAATATTTAATGGAAAAATTCAAGGAGCTTACTCAGGATCTACAAGGATTTGGGCCCCTGAGCTGGAGCCACACTGGGTGTGCTGTAGGTGCAGAAAAAATATTTCACTAATGGAAATTACAGTAAATTAATATATCAGTCCTATAAACTGAT
The DNA here is from genome assembly GCA_903067095.1 of Girardinus metallicus. Lineage (NCBI taxonomy): Eukaryota > Metazoa > Chordata > Actinopteri > Cyprinodontiformes > Poeciliidae > Girardinus > Girardinus metallicus. The sequence goes on from CAEGAE010056561.1 coordinate 54,277, forward strand.
ATATGGTAGGTTTCATACGTCCCCTGGTCAGTAGCTCCTTGTTGTTCCCAAAGAAATCTACTATAACTTCATAATTTTCAATTGCTTTAGTATTGTATGCTCTATATAGTAAAAACACATGCTACAATTTTCACAGTATGCATGCATGAAATAGCAAAAAGTTAGAAAAGCGTAGAAATTTGAGAGTGTAATATCACAAAATATTAACATTGTAATTAGGTGTGAATACTTTTGCAATACAGTGCACAGCATGAAGTCATCAAACCTTAAAAGAATGTACCAAACAAGACTCACTTCATCAGAATAATACTTGTTTTATAAAATAAAAAACCCCCTAAAGCGCTAATACTATTCCAGCCTTTTCACACGTAAATGCCGCTCGGCTATTTTGCTTGGCAACAATAAACACAATTAAATTAACGGGCCGTATAATGGCACCGGTGTGTTTGTCCTCACAGGGCCCCTCAGGTAGCTGTAATTTTTATTCTCATTTGCCTGCTTGAAAGAGACATTCCATGATGCAGCAGCGGCCGGGAACGAAGTGCACCGCCGCGAAGCACGTCCATCAAAGGGAAAATAAAAATAGGCCGTTTCCTCTAAATTCACTCAATCAATAATGCATGCCGTGCAGAGAAGCTTGATTTATGAAAGAATTAAACGTTGTGGACTGGGGCTTCGCAACAGCCGTCCGTCCCAGGGACCAGGCAGACGAAATTGGACATGAAAGGAGGGGACGTTTGGAACAACCGAATTGTCTCGTGACGGAGCTGACGAGTCGGGCCGTCGCGGCGCGAAGTGACAGACGGCGGTTTAAACGGGAGTCTTGTTATTTGCTGGCAGTCTGGTGTTTGATTTATATATGTTGAAACGGGTCACTAGAAGTCAAACATTAATACCGCTCGGGAACCGGAGGCAGAGATGAAAGGGAAAATGTGCACCTGCTGACCTGTGCGGATCCTGTGACTCCCGTGTGCCTTTCTGACCTCGACCGCCAGACGGGGGGAAAACAAAGAACATGACAGGTTTAATATTTTTTTAAAAAAAAGTAAAACCGGGGCCTTTGAATCTGCCTGTCTTATGGCTTTCATTTGTATTTCATTTCTTTTCTGCCTCGGTGGATATAAATTAAACAGAAACTGCAATAAGATGAAATGGCTTAAGCTGATGTACCTCTGAAATTTGATGCCTGAAATTGCATAACGACCGTAAACTACCATCCTGCACAACTGAATCGTTTCTTCATAGCCTAAAACGGTATATATATACTTTAATCGTTCAGCTTTCAGGTTTACATTCAACTCAGATTAAGAGTCGGTAGATTGCACTTTTAGAGGTAAGCTGGTCAATAAATGCTGAAAAGTGTAAACCTAGCTAAGATGGGGATACTTTTTTAGCTTCTATTGCCAAAAATGGTCCCTTTCCACAATCTTAGAATAGGTGTTGAGATTAAAATGTCTATCGAGCATCTGGTTAAAAGACAACTTCCGTCTAACCCAGTAGTCTGTTTTTAAAAAAAAAAAAGAAGAAATACGCCTCACTGCCCAGGGTAACGTTCTGCCAGGGGGCGGCAAAAGCATTTAAAATACTTTAAGTGTTCTGCCACTTTTATATTGTTCTCCTCTCTGTGTTGACAGAGTGTTAAATACTCAACTAGCAACTAAAGCCATGACTTTACAGATTCACTCTCTTTATGATTACTATCACTCATTCAAAATCTAAATGACTTAACTTTATAAACTGGACTTAATCTGAGTACCTTACTATTTTTTTATTTTAAAAAGAGAAATGTCTGCATTACAAGATGGCGGTGGAAATACACATCTCAGAAGAACAGGATGAAGAGGCACAATCACAGAAAAATATAACATTTATTCTCTACAATAACAGATGAATGGGCAACACTACATAGAGTCAAATCCATTCAGGCACTGCCTGGTGTGATGAAAAATGCTAATATTTTGATCATAGTCATGCTAGCACCATTAAGTTTTTAAGCTATGTTAACTACTAGCAAATATTTGGCACTCTGATCCATAAAGTAAATCCCCTGGGTGTACCAAACAGGGCCAGGGTGTAACTTAGAGTTTAATGTTTTCCCATCGGCTTCCTAAAACATCCGCATCTGCGACCGCAGCCCTGTATGTTTTTAGAAGCTGAAAACATACATTTTATAAGTTACAGGTTAATTTTGGCTGCTTTTCCGCTGCATTCTCTGTATGAGTAGAACCAGAGGGTGGAATGGTGAGCCGGAGGACTAGAGGAGATAAAGAGTGCAACAGACACGCAGGACATCTTAGGATTTGGACAGGTGAAGAAGAGGTTATCGGATAGATAAGGCGTGGAGTTATCAGCTTGTCACAGTTGAAAGTGACCCTGGTTGCATAAGAGAACATGAAGTGTTCCAACAAACAATTCACCGGACGACTGTCATCAGCGTTGAGGCTGTAATTACTTCCTGGTGTTTGACTTGCGCTGGGAACAATTGCAGTAATGACCGAGACGAATGCGGACTCAATCAGTGGTTATTTTTGTTTCATTTCTAGATGCAACACACAGCAGAGCACATCATGTACTCATTTCAACGTTAAAGATGTTCAAACATGTTTGATTAGGGCCAAACGTTACAACCTGAACACCACCTCTGGGGTTATCTTAGTTGGAAAAAATTTTAAACTTTCATGATTTATTTCCCCATTTGTTTTTGTTTTTTTTTAAACATTATTTTAAGTGCATGAGAGGAAAAAAAAAAAAGAAAGAAGGGTTATATATGCATTTCATGCTAGCACTTGTGGCTAAATGTGCCTTGCTTTAAGGAATATGGTTGCATGTTTCAGTGGATTACGTTTGTCATAGGACGTCTGAAATGTTGACTTCCATCTAGTGAAAATCAGCTGGAAGTCGTAAACCTTGACTGTTAATCCAACATGGCTGCCACAGTCAAGGAACATTGAAAGTTGGAGATATTTGTACACACGCTATTAGACAATAACTATTTCCCATACAATTCAAAGAAATACTTTGACATTGGTTTGTAAAGTTAATTCTATTGGACCTTCCTCCAGCTAGCAATTGTAATAGATTTAAGTTGGGAGTCGTGTCACTCCGAGCTGCTTTCTTAAACCAGGCCTATAAACCACAGCAGTGACATAAATCCCATTTGCAGGTTATAATTATGAATTGGTGCTACTTTAAACCACTCTTGTGTTTATTTTTGCTTCAATAAATAATCCAGTGATGCTGGGAAAGACGATTGTTGTGGCCCATCACCGAGGCTCCAGCAGCACAGGTGTACCCAATGCTAATGTTAGCATCCACATTTCTAAAGAAGTATTTTTCTCAAAGAAGCAACAGGTCTGATGAGGGAAACTCTAGAAAGCTGAATAGATATAATAGCACTTTGCACCAATCTAAAGGCTAAATAACCTTAACAGATTAAAAAAATTATATCTTTGTCGTTGAGCTCTATTCTCTCAATCTCTCTTCATTCAATAATTTGGCAGCAAAAAAAAGGGTTTTTGAATTGAAAATGTTAATTTTGTTGTTAAATAGTTTGATTAAAATGTGATTAATCATGATAAATTACAGACTGATTAAAGATTTTAATTGAATCTCATCACTAATAAAACTAAGACGAATTAAACTTCATGTGATGTGTTTTCTTTGTGGTCCTATAAAATACTTTGTGACAAAAAAAAATGAGGGAGAGGCCACTGGGCTACTGCCCCTTTAAGCCCTTTCTTAACTCAGGCAGAGAGGATGTGTTCAGTTTTGTTTGGGTGGGGGGCAGGGGGGGCCACAGGAATGGTCTGCCCATGGCCCAATTCATGCTATTATTGCCACTGGATGTTGGGGTTAAACTTTAATGCTAAAAGTCTTTGTTGAACTAGATCTACCGTGAGGGTTGATCCAGATACCGGTGGAAAACTCTGAACAAACTCAAACGGGTTCAGCTTCTCACTGTTTAAGTCGATCAAATCACGAATTAAAACCAAACTTTCAAGCGAGTTTGAGCTAATTATAAAATATCCCCACATAGCGAACAGTGCAGCTGACGGTTTTAGCCAACAAAATCCACTAATCCAAAGAAAAAAAGGAATCTGCTGTGTGGTTATTGTTTTTTTTTGTTTTTTTTCCACCGTGGATGTGACTCCAAGTCGAATGCCTGGATTTTGTGCACGAAGCGCAAATGAAAGCCGTGTTATCGCTGCGGGGTGAGGGGGAGGTTGGGCGAATAACGCGCCTGGATCAAGTCTGTTGAGAGGCAAACTATTTTGTGCAGTTTGAGGGGCGGCGGGGAGGATCTGTGGCTTAGAGCCATCACGGAGCTGCTGGAAGGAGAGGCATTCTTCACCGTGAGGAGGGGGCGGAGGGACGGAGGAGAGGAGAGGAGAGGGAGGGAGGGAGAGGTGAGCGGAGCAGGCACGTCGCACTATCAACTGAATCCATCTTGGAAAACAGCTCGCAGGGAGTCCGAGCTCCGAGTTGCGCAGGCAGAAGAAGACTTGAGCTTCCCGACTTTTTCTTTTTTTTTTTTCCTCCTTTTCCTTTTTTTTTTTTTTTTTTTTTAAAAAAAAAAAACCGCACACGGACGGACGCAGCTGGCCGCCATGGCCCGCCGGAGCGGATCGGGAGAGTGCGTCCTCGCCGCGCGGAGACGATGTGTGAGCGGGGAGCCGCGTTCCTCGGTCCCGGTGCGCCGCGGCATGTGCTGAGTGAAAGCGGCGGAGCTCTCACTCTCACAAACACCCTACACCCCTCCTCCCCCCCCACACACACACACCCGGTGAAAAAGTGCGGACGCACGGACGGAGAGAGCGCGCAGGAGACTGAGGGGGGACCCATGCGGGATAAAAATGTTACGCTGCTCCGAGGAGTCGTCGGGTCCACGCCGCTGATGGGAGCCTTTTACGCACGGACACGCAGCGGGACCGCACGAAGGACGGAGGATCGGAGAGAGGGCAAAAGTTAAGAGCGGTTGCGGGGCTCGAGATGGACGCGGGGTCGCAAAAGGTACGGAGAATGTCTCATGTTAAAGCGGGGGAGAAATGTGAAGAAGTACATGTGTGGCTCTGGCCTGCATTACATTAGAATCGATGACTTTTTCTATAATGTATGTGCGAACACTCAACCTCTTTACAGTCATCGCATTATACACTTTTTAAAAAATGAATTCCACATCTTTACTTCGTGTTAGTTGGGTGCCGTGAATTACTGCGCTTTCCGTTTTATTTTTCCTCCTTTTTTGTGATTTAGAGGAGCTTTTCGCTCTCGATGCACTGCACGCTCTCCTGCCCCTTCCTTTAGAAATAATTCATTCAGATGAACAGCGCTCACAGGGCAGCCCTTTGAAGTATACCTGATCGCCTTCTTTTTAAACGCCCCTACCCATTTAAAAAGAAAGAAAAAAAAAACTTTTCTTTTTTTGAAATTGCGTTTCAGCCGCTGAACCCACTCCTAATCGGATTGTCCTGGTCGCGTATCACCGCGTTCATCTGGTGGTGAGAAACTGTGCTCCCTCGACTGGAAATGAAATTAAAGAAAAGAAGAAAGCGGAGGAGGAGGGGGGGGGGGATTAAAAAAGAAAAGAAAGAGCACCCCCTGACGTGCTGGTTCCTGTCTGCATTTGATATAAGGGAATTTTGGTGTTTTCCGTAAACTTATGCTGCTTTTTGAAGGTTATAATTTGGATTCTCGGTGGCGTTTGATTCACGCTGCCATAATAATCTTGATGCTGCTGCCTTCTGCTGTTGATTCAGCCGCATTTTATCGCCTCATGCGGTTGCTTATCCTTTTCCACCCCCCCACCGCCACCACCACCCCTGAAGCTTATTTGATTAAATTTAGCTCTTTTCAATTTAGAAAAGTAGATCACAGATGTGTGTCAAAGGATTGTTCCTCTGTCTCTGGCTCCCGTCTCTACAACAAGCAAAGGCAGGGTATATTTTTTAAAGCGTGGCTATATATGTTGTATATTTGGGTTGAGTCGATAAAACCAGCTTAGATGATGATGGGTTCAGGAGAACGAGACAAGACGGTTTGGGAAACTAAGAATCCAGTTTTTGTGCCTAAAGGTTCCACAGACTGAACATTACGGGTCCTAGAAATCACAGAAAGTACTATTATTTTGTTTTCTCAAAAAGATTAAATCTATCATCACTTTTGAGAAAAGCTGTGAAGCTAATGCTAACGTTAATGTTTTTAGCTAACAATTAGCTAAAACAGTGACGGTATTCTCACGCTGCTTCCATATAATTTTTCTTTTTTTGACAGAGCGTCTAAAATACGTCCACATAAGTGACATAAGTGTCACATGTTTTGTTTTTTCAATGAGTTATATGTACGGTCACTCTTTAAAGCACTCACCTTGGAAAATGGAGCTTATAAGAATAGTTTATTCTTATAGGGCCCATCTAGGTACTGGTGGCATATATACACAGCATATATATATATAAGTGTGAGATATTTTTCATACTCTTTTGCTTTCATGTCTAACTAAGGGTAACATGGTGATTTATTCACTTTCTAATCTATTCATAGCTACTAATACCATAAAAGAACCTGCAGCATATTTTTCCACTTTTACGTTTTATAATTGTTAGTGTAAAACAAAAAACCGGGATCAATCAATAAGACATGATCAGTGCATCCATTGATCCTTCGATCTGTTTTTTTTGTTTTGTTTTTTTTTTAAAACAGATTTCACCCGTTATGGCTGCCAGATGTAATTCACCCAAAATTTCATTAGCAAAAGCGTCCCACTCTCCTTAAAAGAGGCACAAACTCTGTCTGTTTTCCTAATCTGTCGCTTTCTGGCTGCTCCAAACCGAGCAGGAGCCCTTCATCTACACTCATGGCCACTGCAGTGCTTAACATTCAACTCCTCGCTCCCACCGCTGTGGCCGACTCGGGGAGGGGCTTCGTCAAAGCTGAAAGCTGCAGATGACGACCACTATCTTTAAATCAAGCAAAGATGGAAGAAGAGGAGTTCGATGACTTGTAAAAGTTGGAATAATGCATCTGGAGAGGTGGTTGTGGGGGGGTACTCAATATCTCCCCCATGCTAAGTTATAAGCCTGTAATGTTCATGCATTGCAGCTTGCAGGGGAATATGATTTTTCCAATCCCATTCCAGTTGGCAGGTTGTGTATGTCGCACCGATCCGGAGGAGGAGCCGACACGCAGCGTCTATTCCTCGACTGCCTCTGGTTCTCCCACTGCCCACCACCCCCCGCCCCCAAATGTCCCCAGCCTTAAATCTGCACGTCATTCCAGTCTGCGCTGTTAATAACAAGCTCCTGTGCGGGCCACCGGCAAAACAGTCGCCTCTGTTTACTGTAAGCAGACGTGTTTACTCGTGCACCTCTCCGTGCAACGTCTGCTCAAGCAGCTGGAAATAAAGAGAAAATAATAACAATAAAAGCAGGTGCAGCTCTTATTTATCTGTCTTTTCCCCCTCCTCATGTTGTCTTCTTCTCACCAAGAACCGTCTTGTGCATCCATGTTGGCACTTAGAAAGCTGATGTCTTTATTAGCCTTATCTCTTTTTATCATGTTTTCCATTAAGCGGGCCCCGATGTTGCTGAGAAGCCCCCGTGAATCCATGAGTGAGTGTCCTTGCAGTGCTCTATTACCTCCTTTGATAGAGCGCGAGGGGAATAAAAGCCTTCTTTATGTCTGTGAGACCGGATGTGTGAGAGCTGTTCTGAATATTTATCAGACGACTTCTTTTTTTATATATATATATATATATATATATATATATATATATATATATATAAAACATAGTCGGTATATAATTCCAAACAATATGTGACCCGAATTGTCTATTCAAGAGACGGACATATAGATGGAAAAGTGTGTGTTTGTATGTTAAATAAAGGTACATAAGGCTCAGAAGAAAAAATGAGGGCCCTATGTTTCAAGAACTAACCATTCTTTGAAAAAACAAAAACTTATCTAGCTTCCCTTCATTTTCCCACAGGTCGCTGGATCCAAATGCCGCCCCCTGCGGGCTCTGCGGTGGTCTGGGACCAGCAGTGTGTGACGGGACAGGCGAGCGAAGCCTGTGGCGGCCTTCTCCTGCAAGTCTTCAAATTGGCCCTGGCTGAGCTCTTTGTGGAGCGGCGAGTGAAGGGTTCTGCCATTGTTTGACGTCTCAGCATGGATGGACTCACCATCGCGAATGAGGCCGTTGCTCTTCAGCTGAGGACTAGCATTTACGGGATTACTGTCTTTTTTCCCAACTAACTATAAATTGTTGCTAGACTCTCCTTTGGTGGACATTTTTGCCGGGTCTGGGTTTTTTTGTTTTTTTTTTGGTGGATACATACAATTTATTGCCCTTTTTTGGGGGGATATATTTTTTTTATTTTGGTTTTCCTTTTATTGGTTTTCCACTATGGAGTTTCTTTCTGGACCGTGGAATAAAGATTGGGCGTCATTTTTGCAGTTTTGGTTGACTGTCATCCTTAGCCTTCAAATGCAGTTCAGCCCAATTGCTTCTTGCCCCCAAGTGTGCCGTTGTGACAAAGCGTTTATATACTGCAACGAACGCAGCCTGACATCAGTGCCTCTGGGGATAGGGGAGGGCTACAGCATCCTCTACCTACATAACAACCAGATCAACAATGCCGGCTTCCCTATGGAATTTCACAACCTAGAATCCATAGAAGTTGTTTATCTGTACGGCAACCAGCTGGATGAATTCCCCATAAATCTGCCCAAAAACACAAAAGTCCTGCATCTTCAGGAGAACAACATCCAAACAATCTCCAGAGCAGCCTTGGCTCAGCTGAGTAAACTTGAGGAATTGCACCTTGATGATAACTCCATCTCTACAGTGGGGGTGGAGGAAGGGGCCTTTAGGGAGGCGCAAAGCCTTAAGCTCCTTTTCCTTACCAAGAACCACTTAAGCAGTGTTCCTATTGGCCTTCCTGAGGACCTGAAGGAGCTGCGGTTGGATGAGAACCGCATAGCTGTTATTGCAGAGGAGGCCTTTCAGAATGTGACGCGCCTGCAGCGCCTCCTGCTGGACGGGAACCTACTGACGGACGAGGGCATAGCGCCAGGGACTTTCAGGGACCTGGGCTCTCTCCGAGAGCTGGCTCTGGCTAGGAATTCCCTCACCTTTCCCCCACCCCTCTTACCCAGCCAGTCTCTGGTCAAGCTCAGTCTGCAGGAGAACTTGATCGACCAGATCCCTGTGGCGGCCTTTGCCAACCTAAACAGATTAGAAAGACTGGATATTTCCTCTAACCAGCTACAGACTCTTACACAAGGAGTGTTCGACGGCTTGTCGAGCCTAAAGCACCTCATGGTGCGCAGCAACCCCTGGCGTTGTGACTGCTCTGTCAAGTGGGTGGTGGTGTGGCTCAAGTCATTGCCGTCCTCCATCAACGCCAGGGGGTTTGTGTGTAACAGTCCAGAGAAGGTGCGAGGCATGACAATCAGAGAGCTCACGCTGGATATTATTGAGTGCCCTATTTTCCCTGACCAAACGCCCTGGCCCACCCTCCGTTCCACACCCCCTCCTCCACCTACCACTACCCCTATCACAACCATGATTTCCACCCTCATCACAACATCAGTCCCTTACTACTTTGACTCCCCCTCTCCTCCCTTACCACCCATCCATAATAACCCCCCTGGGCCCCTTCCCCCCTATGAGGATCCCCTTCAGATCTCCTTCCATGTGGTCAATTCCACCAACATCGAGGTGAGCTGGGCATCCTATTTCACCGTCACAGCTTACAAAGTCACTTGGGTCAAAAGTAGCCAAAGGCAAAACGAAGGGATGCGGGAGAGGACGGTGAGCGGGGATCGGCGCCACCTAAGCCTCACTGACCTCGAGCCCCGCTCAGTGTATCGGATCTGCGTTCACGTTCTGGACACCCTCAACTCCTACAGGCCAGGAGAGGATACCATCTGCTCCGATGCCAGGACCAAGTCACCTGCTTCCACTAAGACTCCCGGGCGCGAGCAAGCCCCGCAGGACACCCTGAATTCCACGCTGCTCATGGCTGGGATTATAGGCGGAGCGGTCCTCATCATCCTGGTGACGCTGCTGGGCTTGTTCTGCTGGCACATGCACCGGAAGAGCCGGTCGTCCTCAACCAAGTGGAAATACAACCGTGGGCGGAGAAAAGATGACTACTGCGAGGCGGGAACCAAGAAGGACAACTCCATCCTGGAGATGACCGAGACCAGTTTCCAGATAGTGGCTCTGAACAATGAGCAGCTGCTCAAGGGAGACTTCCGGATCCAGCCCATTTACACGCCCAACGGGGGCATTGGATTTAGAGACTGTCACCTCAGCAACAACAGCATAGCCTACTGCAAGAGCAGCAACGTGCCCAGTACAGAGTTCTGCCACACGTGATGCAGTGCTCGGACGGACACGGACCAGAAACAACTGCTTAAATACACACTGTTTGTGTAGATGACGTCTAAAAAAATATATATATACACAAAAATTCTAGTGAAATATAACTGTACCATATATATTTCCAAGATCTGTCTACAATGTAATTTATACTGTGGATAATAATGTGGGATTCTCTGATATCTTTTTTATTCTTAGAAAAAAAGAGACACAAGTGGGGTTTTTTTCTTCTTTTTTTTTTTATAACCAGCAGGGTTTTGAAAGTTGTTTCAATGGTCAGTACTGTACACGAACATAGGTTTGTACAATCACGGCACCCTGGGTGTAACTCCTGACAGACAAATATAGCGTCAGCCTCGGAAACGAAAGGGCCGCTCTAGAGGGCTGGGATCCTTTGCTAACCACAGAAACAAAATATGACCTTTTCTGGTTATTATCCTCACAACTCCAAAAACGATCATTCCCTTCCACGCCAGTCACTCCCTGGTAAAACAGAGCAAGCACTGCTGATTAGTGTTGTAAAATATATATGTGTATATATATATTTTTAATCTAAGTGCACTTTCTTATTGACAGCAGCCAGGCAGGAAGTGAGCAGAGGTGATGGAACTGTGGATAGAGAATGTCAAACTTAAGTATTTGTTGAAATTTTCCCAAAAGTGCCACACGATAATAGAAAGCGTCTTTGTTCTGTTGCTTCAGAGGAGGTTAGAATAGTCGTGACACAAACAAAAAGTCTAGAAAAGGATGTGCAGTTTTCAGCAAAAATAATTAACGTGGGCTTAGAAGCAACAAAGGATTGTTTTCTCTAATGAGGAGACTTGAAGCTCCTTTCTAATTGTAATGTGCTCTAACCCTGTCTTTTTCTTGGCCTAATCTTTTGTCCACAAGGGGGCAGGTTTTCCTTCAACTGTGTGTGTGGGACCAAGTAATGATAGAGAGGCCAGAGAGATCACTTTACCTCCACTGTTCTCCCCAGAGCCTTTTGCCCAGACAGCATTACTCATGCTCAAGCAGCATAGTCATGCTCATCGGGCTACTTAATGACACGGAAGCGTTTAAAACTAACAGTGTTTTCAGTGTTTGGTGGCTAAATGATATGGATTTTCAGCTACAGCATAAAGATTCCTCTGAGATTGGAGCAAGAAAGAGGGACGGGGAAAGTGATGAATTTGGAGATGGCTCACACATAACGCTAATTATACACCTACGTATTTCATCTTTGTCCCGACGTTTATTAGACATAGTGATGAATTAGAAAATGACTTTGAGATCACACCCCGCCCATGATCAAGGCGAGCACTTCGCCTAGCTCATCATTATTTATCTCTTTGTCCCCGGCCCGCCCCACCCTCGCCAGGCGCCTTATTTTATTTTCGGGTTTGCCCGTCTCAAACGTTCGTACCTGCTCTCTTTAGGGCGACAGTAGCTGGAAGGATGATTCGCACTCTGTCCAACCCGATTTACCCTTCATTTCTAGGCTGCATGCTCTTGATCCCTGCATGGGCTCAATTAAAACCCTCTTCCTGCCCTTTTCTGCTCAGACGCTGCGGCGGCGGCAGCAGCAGCTCTTCAACGTGTGAGAGGTCTCCATTTATGCACTTCTTAGGACTCTATTTGATCTGACACAATTTGATTTTAAGGCGGCCAAGCTTAAAGAATTCCCACCCACCTCTTTCCTCGTAATCCTACCAAAAAAGGAAGAAAAATATGTCAACCTTATTTTCACTTGGCCGCATGAAGCCCGCTCTAGATGAAACAGTCTGTAACTCTTTGCGAGGCTCCACAGATGTCCGTGTCCCAGCGTGTTTTAGACGGTAGGAAACGTTCAGAGCGGAAAACGTTCCAGAGATTTTTTCGTTTCCAAAATCTCAAAATTAGTTGCTTTTGATTTTAATTCCAGCCATGACTACTTGTCATAGGGCATCCCATACCCTACCTCTAAACAATGGATCAACATCCATCCATCCATCCGTTTTCATTACACCCTTGTCCCTTAATGGGGTCGGGAGAGGTGCTGGTGCTTATCTCCAGCCACGTTCCGGGTGAGAGGCGTGGTTCACCCTGGACAGGTCACCAGTCTGTCACAGGGCAATGGATCAACATAGAAAGAGTAAATAGACGCTATGATAAAACCGTTATGACTGCTTTTCTATTTGTTTTTAAAGTGAAGTTCATTTCTTAAGAGTGACGAGACCATTTCCATCAGAAAGGATTAGATTTTTTTAAAAACACCACATCAAGTTGTAACACCAGCAGCATTTACAATCTAATTTACGGTAGTTACTATGCAACGACTATTGTCAAAACAACAAATGAACAGATTGTTACTACGACCTCACAATTTTCAAGTCGGAATTAGAAGTTGGTTGCTTTTTTCTGCCAAATTATTTGCTTTGACTGTATCTGATTTTATAGTAACACATTTCAAGAACGCTTGATCGTGTTTCTTGATAATCCGACCAAAAAATAGGAGAAAAATCTGCAGCGCTAATTTCCTATCGGCTGCATGAAGCTCCCTCTAGAAGGTTAACTTTAGTTGTTGGAACAAATGTTACAGAGTAGGTGAACATTTGAAGCAGAAAAAAAAATAACACACTCGTTCCAGATCACCGAGATAATCGGTGGAAGTATTTATCCTCAGAGTTTTGCAAAATCAGCTTCACTTGTTTGTAATTCCAGCAGCAGCAGCGGATGATTATGTTTTTATCAAATAATATTTTGCACATATCAAGTTATTTTCTGTGTCAGCCCTGGTAGATTTACACGTTAAATCAGATTTAAAGCCTGACAGGAAACCAAACAGACACCTTAAGAGAACAAAATAACAGAAGAGTTTCAGCTTTGGAAAAACACAAACTAAGTCATCTGGTTTCATTATTTGTTTTATGTAAAACTCAATAATTAGTGGAAAAGACCTTTATTTTTACACTGTAGCCGTCAAACCTTTTTCCTAACTACCGACTGACGTTTTCCAACGTTTCCACTGGAAAAAGCTGTACATTGGAAGGTTTTTGTTAAATGCATCACATCTTTAACTGTGTTCTAGTCGCTAATCATAAACCAGTTTTAGCAATACAAGCCAGTTAGATGGTATTTTATGGCTCCAAACACCAAAGGGAACATTTTTACAAAAAGATATCGCATAGCAGACACTGATGTCGGAGCTGATATGATAAAACACAGCCAGTTACTGTAACTTTCGCTTTGTTTTTCTTTCACATATTCAGTGGGAGCTGTTAAGGAAAACTAGCTTAGCATATCACAAGCTACAAATCTTAGAAATGGGCAAGAGGTTAAATTTAAAAAGGAAATTATTCCCTCTAGCTGATTTGTAGATAAATCAACAAGGTCTGAGCCAGGTTTTGCTGTTTTGTGTGTGTTTTGATTTAAGCTAACCAACTGGCTGCTTGCCATTCAAAAATAATGAGTTATCAGTGTGGTCATTAGTTTGAGAGTGAGGTGTATTACTTAAACTTTTCCTTTAAATATAACACATATAAAGCTGTTTTCAAACTTTTATTTCTCTCATTTACAATAATTCTCCACTTGCAGCCAATGAAAACATGGCATTTAAAGTTGGAAGATAACATTTTCGGATTTCAATGTTCATAGTTCAATGTTCATACTAAGCCCACATTTTTACTAAATTTGGGCTTAGTAAAAATGTGTTTCATACCTGCTTACAGCTTATTTTCAAAATGTACTTTTAATCTGACGAACAATTGGACGCATATTCTAATTTATTGAATATACCTGGCATCTAGAGCCAAGTAAGGCAAAATTGTGTGATTCTAATATTAAAATGAATCTGTTTTTAGTACTAAAAAGAAAAAAAAAAGCTTTTTTCAAAATATGTCGCTGTTGTCATAATATAATATCCACTTTTAGCTCACCAACTACACTATAAAGACAAAAAAAAACCTCTAATTTGTGGTTAAATGCAGGTATTTTGCTGTATTTTACTGTAATTTAGAGATTTTCTTTTACAGTAATGCCTGCCTGCTCAACTGATAGTTGAAAGTCGCATGTTTCTGCTGCTGCTGTTTTGTGGGCCGAAAGGTGAAAAGTTTAAGCAAATCTTGTCCAAGTTGGACATGATTAGATGGATTTATCACCAACTTCTGTGGTTACCAAAGCCTCCCCAATTTTTATTTCACCATTTTTCTATTAATACCTACATATCAGCTCGCCCTGCTCACATTGTCCAACGACACCTACCGGTCTGCCCGGGTTTGTTCCCTGACTTGCCCCACTGAGCACCTGACAGGTTTCCCGTTTTTCGTTGTTTACGTGCCGTTCCTGCTGAACACTCTCCCACGCAGTGACACACTACCATGAACTTTTGTTTGCCCCCCTCCCCCCCCCTTTTCAAAGACAGAAGCCCTGTTTCCTGTTTTAAAGCCACATGCTGGTCAAACAAGTCGGGTCATATCAATGCCACATAGTATCTGCCCTGTCTGTGAATGTTTAACGGAGACGGGATATTTGCCTTACCTTTATTTTGCTAGCTACAGAGAGCAAACTGGGTGAAAGATGAGAAGAGACGTCAACAAGAAAAGCTGAAAGGAAAGCACATTTCTTACAGACTAACAAACTGTTAGCATCAAGCGTACTAGCTAACCGAAGACGGTTCAGCCAATGTTTTGTGCCAAAAAATGAGCCTGAGCAGGCAGCGGTGGAGCTTTGGTTGTTTTGTGGTTTGCGTTTCTCTCAACTTTGCTGACAGAATGTGGCATCAGTGTCAGGACCAACAGCATAACAAAACCTTTCTGAGGCTCACAGCGTTCCCTTTGTGTGTGTGTGTGTGTGCGTGTGCGAGAGTGCTGAGAAGCTAACAGGCATATTTTGGTCAGAAACCAGGAATGAAAAACAACAACAAAAAAAAAAGATGATTGGATTTTTGCTGTAAAATACAAATAAAATTAAGATACAAACTTTTACTTTTATCTTTTTTTGCAGCCCTCAACAGATGATAGAAATCTGAATGTTGCTTTATATCATACAAACAAACTGACAGGCAAAGAGAATAGAAAAATTTTACCTTGTTTTTTTTTTTTTGTTCCCCCCACAGTCCAAGACGGACACATCTGCAACCATTTCTATATCTCAACAGTCAGGGTTTCTGCTACTTTTCTGTACCTCAAAGGAGTTATGCTGCCTTTTTTTTTTTTTTTGACCAGAGATAAAATACAGTTGAATAAAAGCATACAAAATAAACACATTTCTAAAATTTAAAGGCGTTTAGATGAAGATGATTGTTTTTGCCACATATTTTAGAGGCTGTGATGTTAGCAAAAGTGAGATGTAGAGTGTCAGAATAAGAGAAAGCGAGCCAATAGTTTTTTTTTTTTTGGGTCTGTGCATGTTTGGTAAATGAATGTTCCCATCATAAAACAGTAATGACAAAAAATACATCATTATTTTAGTTTTAAAATGTAAAATATTCAGTTCTTGGGGTCAAAAATGGATGAGTAGAAATTTGAATTTAGCTTATTTTAACACGTTTATTAGCGCTACAGGTTAAGTATGTTGGTCGTCCTCTTGGCAAACTAAATCTACCCTGACATAGAAAATAAAACAAGTGTAAATTCCACAAAAAAAAAACAAAAAATTATGGTTGAAATTGTCAGTGTAAAAAAAAGCAAACAATTTTTCTTTAATTTTTTTCATATTGGTGCTTGTGACCTTAGGAAGAACCGTGTCTTATGAACACCTCAAAGGTGTCACAAATATTTTTCACCACAAATAATGAATGAACAAAACCGTACGAGGTGAAAACCTCTACAGTTTGAATACGTTTGGAGAACGACAATAATAGTTAAAAAAAAAAAAAACGAAAACCTCCGTAGCAACTTCAGACACGGAGGCTGTTTTTTTTTTTTTTTTTTTTTTTTTGTTTCTCTTTACCAGTGAATTTTTATTATTTTATATATTTAAGAAATGTGTTCTTGTCCTTCTTTGACCCCAAAAAGAGTGACTGCTTGCGTTTCAATTTAATATTCTACATTTAAAAATGCAAACAAAACTAAAAAAGTTTGTCATTATTTCCAAAGAGAAAATCCAAACATTACAGTGTGAAGTCTTGTACCAACTGATTTTACATTGTGGGGGGCAAAAATCATTTACGTTTCTTTCCCATCATATTTTAATCACAGAAAAAAAAAAATCAGTATTTTAAATTGAACATTAATTAAAACCTCTCAGTAATTCTGTTTTTAATTGCTGTTTCTGTGAAAATTCAACAGTCAAAACATGGACAGACTGTTCACACTAAAGCGTTTCTTTTTTTTTTTTTTTTCTTTGCTTTGTTTTTTTTTTCTAATTCAGACATAAACTCTGGATTCATGTCATCTTTTAGCCAGTGACATTCTTTCGTTTGTTTGCATGTACTGTATTTAGCTTCACAGCCTTTCATTTTGCCCTCACACCAGGTTTTGGACTGGCCTTTTTATTTTTTTTCCTCCGTCTCTCCGTTAAAGGAAATCCCCAGAGGTGGTTGAGCTGCAGTGTGAGCGAGCGTACGCAGAACGCTTCATGTGGTTTGGAGGACGCGGGCTGGAATAAAAAATAAATCCTTTTTTCTTTTTTTTTCTGCAGTGCATGTAAAATGGCTACGTTCGGAATACCGGCTTCTCATTTAGACGCGGCAGTGTTA
Source organism: Girardinus metallicus (assembly GCA_903067095.1). NCBI lineage: Eukaryota > Metazoa > Chordata > Actinopteri > Cyprinodontiformes > Poeciliidae > Girardinus > Girardinus metallicus. The sequence continues at coordinate 71,316 of CAEGAE010056561.1, forward strand.
CATTAGCCATCCACACCGAGACATTTTTAGGAACCAAAGTTGAATTTTATTTTTTATTTTTTTTGTTCTCATGATGAAATATTGATGTTGTTCCATGTATGTGCCTTGAGGTTGAACTTACAATGTAAAGTCCTTGAAACCTTTAAATGTTTTTGCACAAACTGTAAATACTTAAGTGAAGCTTTTTGAGAAATAAAAAGAGCCATTGGATTTAAATGAACACTTTTTTTTTTTTTTTCTCGTGAATTCATCCAGGATTCTTTGGTTTTACGCAGAAGCTGGTTAAATTTATTCTGGGTCAGACAGTCGTAATTCTGGGTCAAAGACTTCTGGCTCTGCCACCACCAAGCCCAGTTATCCGCGTCTTCGCTGTATTGGGAAGCGTCTGACATCGTAGCGTAGCCGCCGCAGCTCAGCACTGAGCTGGGGGGGAAATCCAGGATTTGACTCGTGTGGCACTAGTTTAATCCCAGAGTGAACTATTTCCCCTAAACTCTGGAGCCTCCGTCCCCGTTTGGAAACCCACACTAGCCCGGTCCTAATTCACTCTGACAATTAACCACAGCTGGAACACGAAGGGGCGTGTCACCCTGGTGTTTGGAGTGGGAAGTTTCTATATTCCTTAAAAGCCCCCAAAACGTCAAAATGTGATTTGTTATTGCAGAAGTGACGGTTTTATGGAGAGGCTAACCGGGTGAAATGAACTGTGGCTTTTGGCGCTGGCGTCGGCCACCTTGTTGTTCTTCCCTCCTTCTGTGCTGTCCACTTCCATAAAAGTTATGCCCTCGTCAATTTTTTTTTCTTCTTTTTTTTTTTTTTTCCCTTTTTAATAACTTACGCTCCCAGCCTTAGCAGAGCTAACGCCATAAAGTTCCACTTTGTGTTCTTTGTGATGTGGAAATCTGTGTTTTCTAAGAGAGGAAGGGAAAAATGTGAAACGGTGTGAAAAGCGTGAATGTTAACGTATAACGAACCGCCAGCTGTACAACGATACAAATGTTTCATTGTCATCCATCGCAACTCGCTTTATTGTCAAAGAGCTTTTTAAAAATGTTGACTTAGACGTGCGAGCCCTAACGGAAAGATCCCGTTTGAATCTTCCACATTTAGTGTGAGGATATGTGGTTAAAATGGGCGCATAAGAGTACGCTCATAAATAAATATCTTTAAAAAAAAATGTTACAAATATCTGGATTTATATATAGAATATTCACATACAGTTAAGCACAAAATCTTCCCTGCACATGGCATATTTACATTTGAAATTCTAGTATGGAAAGAAAGTATCTTTTTTTTAAAAAAAATGGTTTGTTAAATTATTTAGATCTTTCTTTAGTATGAAACAAACCCGTCTTGTAAATCCTGATTCGCTTTTCGTATTTCGATGGTTTGTCTTTGGTGATGAGCTCCAAGTGTTTGATGTTGCAAAGCTTTTTGTTATCGCCATAATCTTTAGTCTCTTTCACAGATTTTCAGATTAAAATCTGGTTTGGCCACCATGAAATGTTAACTTGGAGAAGGAACACGGTAAGATTAAAAGATTACATTAAACCTAAATTTGTCAAGAGCATTAGCAGTCGTGGGGTTAGTTGCACATATGTGACGGGCTGCAAAACTAAATCCTTCCACCTTGAATTAGTAAAAGTCTGGGGAAAAAAAACAACCAGAAAGTAGCGTTTCTATTGCATGTTAAAGATGTTTTATATTTTAAAAATGAGATTATACCTTCTACATGTAAAATAACTTCACAATTCAAAAGCTTTAAGCAATTCCATTAAACCATTTCTAATTTTCTAATTCGAAGGTATTTTGTTCTATGAAGCTAAAATAGATTTTTTTCTTGTTTTTGTTTCTATCTGGTCAGACAACTTTCAAAAGCTTCACTCTTTGTATTTCATGATGATGTAGTGCTAAAAGCCTTATCTGTAAGCTAATGTTGGCAGCTAATAATAATAAGCTGACGCGCAATAAATCTACCTTCTTAGCAGCTGTATTAATTTTTACTTGTTTATCAATTTTATATAAGAAGTTTCAAAGAAGCACAGATTTCTAAACTATTTGAACTTTTGCATTTTTTACTCGATGTACGTGAAAATAAGTGACGAGAAGAAGAACAAATGCTGGTAAAACTTCAGTTATATGAGGCCTGAGAAAAATCTCTACGCTACTTCGTTTATCAAGTACAATAGAGTCCTGGCTAAAAGAATGCTACTGAATAATTCTTCGGTTTTCTACATGCAATCGTGTGGAGTAGTTTTAAAAAGTAAATTTTAGCTTTTATATTTATAATTTAGCCATCTAAAAAAATAATCTGTGTGTTTATTTTAGCTCTAAAGATGTTAAATTGAAAATGTTTCATCGCTTCAACCATCTTGTAACACAGCAAAAACGGCATCGTTCGGCTGATACGGCGTAAGCCACCGTCTCATTCAAAACTGTTCTCATGCAGAAAGCAAAGAGCCTCATTTGACTTTTGCTGGAATTGCTGCAAATGTTTTGATTTTGTGCCGCTTTGGAAGCCTGACTCTCCGTCCTGATTCGTTAAACAGAACCTGCTCCGATCTGCTCTAGCTAAGACACAGAGCGCACAAAATAAACTTCTACAGGCCGACTGAAAAATAAATGTAAAACAAATGTACAAATAAAACAGCACAATCTGTTTAACTCCTACATGGTGCATTCTTCAATCACAAACTTGAACTTTTAGTCTGTACTTTGCTGTTATATCTCTTTCTCTCTACCTCGAACAGACAAGCCGTACGTGAAACTCATTATTGAGTTTGGCCAGTTATGCAATGTAATTACTTTTGTTCTGAACAAATTTTGCGTTGAACTACGAGCCGGTGAAGTCGGACCGTTCATTGTTATTTTATATTACTGAAAAAGTCTCTTCCCAGCACGGTTTGATGTCGACCATTTGTGAGTGTTTACTTTCATTTTAAAAGAAAACGGGCCGCCACCGTCCATATGGCGATGTCCAACGAGGTGGGAATCTCCTCTCCATTTAGTTTTTTGATTCGCTCTGTGAACAGGTGGTAGCTGGAAGTCTGCTTTCTTCTGTTTGTGCCAGAAGAGCTTTCAATTTCCTGCTTACTAAAAGCTCCTTCAACAGCTTCACTTTGTGATCCACATTTAAACAACTTCTAATCAGCCTCAATATGGAGAAAATGTAATTAAGGGATGCAATTTAAAGGAGGCTTAGACCAGGTATTACAGATGTTTACACGTGGGAAAACGAACTTGGAGATTAAATCTTGCACTCCATACGTTTCCCTGTCTTTCATCGTCTTCAGTCTTTTAATTGGAGAGCAAATGCAAGTGAAGCTTCGTGTTCTGAACAACATTTAGGATAAATGTCATTTCTGCATAATATCCCCCACAAGTAGATGTGAATGACAAACGTATAGTAAAATTAGGCAAATCAATTAAAAAAAAAAATATTTTTAATGATCAAAAACATGTTTTGTTGGCATAAAAAACTATAGTAAATCCATCTTTTTTTTTTTGCTTTGGATGGATTTTATATTGTGGTTTGTATTACAGCGAATATGAAGAAGCCTTTAAGTGAAGACGCTGTTCTCATGATATTCATTTCTTGAAGATTTCTACTTTGGGAAACTTTAAATGTAGTTTTGCTAAATTTAGCCAGTCTTGAATGCTTTTCCTCATAAGAAAATGATTCTGTCCTGTCATTCTATTAGCCTGGTTGCGGCCTTCTCGTGCAATTATGCTTGGAAAAAAAAAAATCTCGCAGTCTGTGGGACAAGGAGCTGGCTTTTACCAGGCTACCGTTCTACAGGATAGGCCAGGTATATGAAGAACGGGGGCAAACACGTGTACCTCACAAGAGGTACTTGTAGCCCCTTGAAAGCGGTTGAAGACCTCTTCATTGACCTTAGCGGGGTATTCAGTTCTTAGAAATTTATCAAAATTTGATGTGAGATAAAACACTGAAAATACCGTATTGACTTTGTCTGGACACAGTTAAGCATTGAACTCTGAGAAAAGTACCGTCAATAGTCATCAAGCTGGGATCTATTGATGTTTGTAAATGTAATTATCTCCTCGGTTCTCGGAAAAGATTACAATGAGGCCGACGCGCAATCAAAAATCTTTACTTGCAGAGAAAAATAGGCTCCTTTTCTTGATCAACAATATTTTTAAATTATAAACTCACTACACTGAGTCTGGTTGTAATACAGTGCTGTGTGTGTGTGAAGTCTACTCAGTAAAACTACAGCGGGGTTAACCGGGCTGAAAGCTGCTGTGTGGCTATCTCACAGCCTCTTAGGTTCAGGAGGCGTTTACGGGCCCTGACACAATAAAAGTGCCGGCCGCCATCTGAGGCGTGATGCAACCCACAAACAGAACCGTGCAACCAGTTCAGCCTCTGGGAAGCTTCCGACGGTCAGACCTGTTGGTTCAGTTTCCCGGAGGCTCGTACAGATACTTGCAGATACGAGTTTGGAGCAGTGGGTAGGAAAGGTCTACACTACCTGGTTATACGCCAGGTTTTTATGATGTAATAAACCGTACTGAAGGATCTTCTAAGTTTTATTGTGGAATATATGTTGAATTAAGAGGTTAAAGGGCAAAAAAGAACAAGTTACAAATGCATGCACACGTAAAAAAAAAAAAAAAAATTGTTTCGATTCAGGTCAGTTGGGCTACGGTCGCCACTCCATCCATCTTGAATTAACTTGTACCGTGTACTTTTAAGTGCTGTTACAATTATTGTACACGTTTATTGATGTGGCTTCTCTGTTTGTTGTCTTTTTCTTTAAGCAGGTTTACAGGCAGACGTCCAGGGTGTTGACTTGTATATGCGTCTTTCCTAACTCCTTCGTTCCCTTTGAACCTTTTCACCACCTTTCTTTCTCTCTCTCTCTTTTTCTCATTACATTTGAAATAAACCCAAAAGCAACTTCTAGTTAAAGTTACATATGTGCAGCTATGGAAAAAAAAAATAAGAGCCCACTGCACTGAACCCCATTGAAACCCTCCTGGTTATTCCACCAAATATTAATTTCTGAACTCTTCCTGGGTTAAAACATTAACATCGTTGTTACTAAATAAATATGAACTTGTTAGCTTTGCATTACTTGAGGTCTGAAAGCGCTGCATCTTTTTCGTTATTTTGACCATTTCTCTTTTTTTTTTTTTGAAAATAAATACTACGTTTTTGCTTGGAATTTTAGAGACATGTTGTCAGTAGTTCACAGAATAATAAAAAAAAAAAAACAATGTTCATTTTACTCAAACACACAAACAGTAACATTGGAGAAACCGATCACTTTAAGTGGTCTTTTAATTTTTTTCACAGCTGTATGTCAAGTGTTGAATCTTGGTGAAAATACTCCTCTAGTCAAAGTAAATCCGTTGGGCCTCACTTTAACACTTCACAGTTCGGAGTGCCAAACTCCCAGACAGGATACGTTAAAAGAAAAAATAAAATAAAATTGTTGCTACTCTGCTGCTAAGAGAACTTTTCACCTCTGTCCAATACAGTGGCACTTCCCACTTAACCATCTCTATAAACGACTTCGTTTTTGGTCAAACTGTCTCTTTAAATCTTTTCCTCCAACCCCAGTTAATCCTACTGATACTGCAGGTCAAGCTTTAACTGCTTGACTCCGTCCTGGCTTTAAATGTCTACGTTCTAACTCTACAACAATAATGTGAAAAGTTCAGAACCACCTTGAACGCCATTCGAAAATGTAACACAGAAAGTGTTACATTTCTGCAACACTTCAGTATGATACGGCGTAACACTGATTATCTGCTCCCATAAGTAAAAGTAAGTGAAGCTGACTGTTAAGTGATAAAGTTTTCCCAACATTTTTCTGCTTCTGCCAACTAACAACCTATAGGTCTCGACACATTTTTCTTCTCATTACAACAACAACAAAAAAAAAAAAAATCTTTTTTTGGTGTTTTTACAGAAGTTGCACTGAAGAAAGAAAACTTCTTCTCTAATAGGTGATTTCTCCATTCGGCATACGCTGCAGTGTTGGGCGCCTTGGAAAGCCTTTTATCATAGGAAAGGTGATGTCTCCGGAGACAGGAGTACAGAGGAATAATTGGCTCGGACATAAACAACGCTTTCTCTTCGTCTGGTTTCCTTGATTTAAAGGCGCGGTACCTTCGCCAGCCAAGGATTTTTTGAAAATATACATCTAAACTTTGTCTAGGGGTGAGCTGGGCGAGAGATTTAATGGAGAGAGAGAAAGAACAACAAAGTTATTTTTTTTGCATGCACAAGATGAAGAAAAGCACAACTGCTCAAAATAGCGGCAAATGTGCTGCATTTGGCTACTTCGGGCTCAAAGTTGCTGCTGATGTAAAAGTCACCGGTGGCTAAACTAAATGTGAACCCAACTATGTCAATAATTAAAGCGCCACCTGCCAAGGAAACTTCGAGCAAATTCCCGAGTAGCTGACCAGATTAAGGCTCAGCTTTCTCTCCGGGAACTCGTGAAGCGTGGCAACGCCTCCATATGCCGGGCCGGCGGGTCGCAGGAGTCGCCGATCCAGGTGGGACGGCACAGCTGTGACCTTGAGAAGGACCTGCCGTCTGGTAGGGCCCGTAACGCGTGGAGACGGTGATGAATAGCGAAGGCGGTGGAGCTCACAGCTTACCAGAGGTGACGGGGAAGACATTCTTCCTCTTTACTTTCATGTTGGGGTGGGGGGGGGGGGATGCTCGGTGTTTGCAAGGTCCATCCGGACAGCGTTACAGTTCTCGGGAGACCCGGAGGAGTTGGACTCTAGGCGGTGTACTTTAAAACAACTTCCCAGATTTCTTAGAAGAAGAAAAAAAACAAAATTATTTCAGTCCACATTTTGTGCTGCTTTAAATTTTCCATCAACGCACACATTAACCCACTTAGCGTTTAGTTTTTTTTCTTTTAAAAAAGGGAAGCCTTTGCGAGGTCCAAGGTCCAAACTATGTCTTACGGGGATGTGTTTATTACAGTGGCAGTGACTTGAATATTAAAGGTCAACTCATCTCAACATGATGTATGAAGAGCCTTGATAAGACAAAATTAAGTACGCTCATTTAAAGACTTTCAAGGCCTGCAGTGAACTAGAAGCGTCTAAGGGCCTTAGGACCCGCCTCAATCAATCTGACCTGTACAAAGGCTATGGATAAGAGAAGAAATACCTTCAGTTCAAGCACACAGGAAGTCCCCATAAATCATTGTGATGGCTTTCATTAAAAAAGAAGAAGAAAAAAAAAGGCAATAAACTGATGTAATACTTGAGCGATGTTTCTCCCTCATGAGGTAAAAAGACAGAGGATATGACCAAAAACGTTGGAAGAGATCTAATCATAGCAACTACCATCATCAGCTAGTTCAATTATATATGTCACTCAACCCAGAACAGGAATTAAAACAAACTTATAATCCAGAGAAACTCCTATTAGCTTAACTAGAGGAACTACTCATTACCTTAGATCAACATTTAGCATTAAATTCTTAATATCGGAGCAAAACCTACAGAAACTCCTGCAAGTTTACAAATCTAGAACAAACTTAGAAAGTACCATCTAGTTTTATCAGAGCAAGAATCGCCTACCAGTTTATAAATTACAGACTGCTTATTCTTAAACACGGGGAACATTTTTTTCTTTTGCTCTTTCCTTTGGTCTGTTGTTTTATTGTAATTCATCTAAAGCACTTTGAACTGCCTTGTTGCTGAAAATGTGCTATACAAATAAAATTACCTTACCTTACAATGACAAAAAATGAATTCAAAATAGCACCAACTTATTGTAAACAAGGAAAGAGCATTAGCACAATTTCAGCCTCTGCAAACAGCATGGTGAGTCTGACAACGTGGATTAAAGGGTTCCTACCCCGCACTGCATTACTGAGCTTATAAAACGTCTAACAAGTACTTGAGATAGCCAGTTGGATGATTTAGGCCATCTTAAGACAGTTCAACATATGCTAGCCTGGCCGTTGCTTTCCTATGCAACTGTTCTCGATTCTCATCTTACTTTAGCCTGCTAGCTTACTGGGTCACAGGTCATGTGCCGAGGTAGAAGTAATAAATCAGAAGGATGCACCATCCTACTTTATAGCCATTTACTTCTGGACTTCATGGTCAGTTCGTGGGCAGCACAGACGTATTTAGACACATCCAACGTAGCCTAACAAGTGGAAACTGAAGTATTTAATGAGACTTTAGGATTCGGGTCAATTTCCCTGTATATGAAAGTTAAAGCATTCACACTTGTAAAAGTAGCAATAATGTGCTTTTTTTTTTTTTTTTAACTCCAAAATTTCTAGTTTTCCTCGGACTTGTGCAAGTCAGGATCAAGCATGCAACTTTTCAGAGTGTGCCACTTTCCCTCTCTCCTGCCGTTGTTTTCCTGCAGTAACTCCCCGTTCGCCGCTGCCTTCTCTGGACCGCAGTCATAAAAGCTGCTCCTGCAGAGAAAGTAACGTCTGTTATGCTGCGGTACAGCCGGCCCAGATAGAAAGAAAGCTTTCGAGAAGCAAAACATTTTCTCATTTATGACGGAAAGACTGCAGAGGTTTTTATTTTTGTCTGGCAAACATCTGCAGCTGATGTAACGCTGGGAAGTGGCTTTTGATGTTCACTTATTTATGGTCTCACTCGAATCCCAAGTTCATTTCTGGCAAGAATTTAGCATACAAAAAAGAAAAAAAAACAAAAACTTGGAAAGGCTTTTACTTAGTTCATTTTATTAAAGCTATTAAAGGGAAAATAAAAACATCGTTTGGCTATTACTTATTAGAAATGATCACGTTTTAGTCTTTTTTTTTTTTTGCTCCACCATAACCATACATAGGAATTTGCTGGTATTTGGCTGTTATTAGCAGCGTTGGTGTGAATCAGTTCTTCAATCCAATAATGACTCATGAGAAACATCAAATCTCATAACAGTTTCTGATCGCAACAATGAAGTACAGATGAACAGTTTGTACTTATTACTTTATAAATTAGACATTACAGTTGAAAATGTCTTGATTAATTATGATGATGTTCTTCAGAACCACCAAAACACAATTGAGACTTAACTGTAATAGTAGCATTAGACATGTGCCTTTAATTTAAAAATATAACATTTTATTTCAAAACTATTTCCCATAGACACACAATGTGGAAGCCCTGATCCTGCCAACACAACGAGCTCGTCCAATCAAAGCGTTTCCTGTTTAGCTGTTTGATAAAAGAAATGTAATAATTTATCTGTCAGTTCTGATACCCAGTAATTATAAAACTTCTTCCTAAGTTATTCTTTTTCCCAGTTTGATTATTTACTTTGGGTAAAAAACTATTCTACAGAAATGTAGAGTTTTTTCTTATAAATTTTTTTTCGAGCGATGCTAAAGCGTCGTGCCTATAATGTCACACAATGCCTCCATTATGAGACTCATTCACACCTTTTTTCTTCTTGGTGCATTTTTTTTTTTTTTGGAAGGGTTGGGACTAAAACATCACATTCCAGAATAATTACAAAATAGCTTTGGGGTCTTTTCATGTTTTTGTGTTGAAGTGATTCCTGGGGGTTTACAGTGAACCACAAATCCCGCTAATATCTAGATTCCACAATACTTAAGAACTCCTGTAAAAATTGTTTTAACTTCCTATTTTAATAGTTCAAACACCAAATATGCATTAATGAGCACAGCGGAAACCGTCTTAGCACTACCGTAAAACCTAATATCTACAGTCTTCCTTATCGTGGCTCTTCGGGCTGCAGCTAATCAGTGCCAAAAAACATTAAATGTTGCTCCTGGATTGGCTGTTGTGGAAACGCTAGCCAATAGCGTGTCAAGTAGCACTGCGCCTTGGTATTTCAGCTTCTCAGGACGCACTTTCTTTTGTATATTTCACATATGCACCACCAAAAAAAAGAGAGAAAATCTGACTTTGCAGATTTTCTGTGAATAATTTAGAGTTACATTCCACAGAATAATTCACAAATAGGTAAATACTGAAACGTAAATAGGCGCGGGACAACGGTACCAGTACAGCCCTTACAGTTCGACATGCACACGTACCACTGTTTTAAAACAGAACCCATGCAGAATGTTTTTACCTGCAGAACTATTTGCACAAAAAGCAGATGTGTACACAGAGGAAGTTGCCCAAACAACAAAATATGATTAAAATATTCAACTATTTCTTACCGACAACTTTGTCCATTATTATGCATTATTACTTTAAAATAATCAAGCCAATTCTCAGTCAGTTCTAAAATAGTGGCTCTCTGAAGTTCTAAAACAAAAAGAGGGTCAGAGTTTGAAAAAGAAAAATGCATTTCTCTTGATCAAAGCATACCGAAACATACCGAACGGTGACTTTAAAACCTGGGCTTTGTGTATATTTACACTCCTAGTAATTTCCAGTAATCATGCCGTTACTAGGAGCTTTTTTTTTTTTTTTAGAACAAACAAATACAGGAATTGTTTTGGAAAATGAAGCGTTGACAAAGTCTAAATCAAAGCTCAGGCAGGAAGCCGAAAAAAAATTGTAAGCACGACTGTGAAAGCAAGACTATTTTTGGAATTTGGTTGCATCTAATAAGTACTGCAGCTTCAGTTTCAAACAACTTCGGGAGAAAAAGAAAAGACCTTTTTTCTTTACTTGGAGGGAAATTTTGAATTATGACTCATTCTTGAGCAACCTGTGTCTGTCTACATATTCATACCTGCTATACCTGGTCCTTTACGGCCTTAAACAAAGACGTCGCAGTCTAAGCTAGCAGCTCATTAAACCCTCACATATTCACTCAGAACTTGGACCGGTGAGACATCGTATGATTTTTCTCTCTATTCCAAACATAAAAGGCTTTCCCATTTGCATTAGATTTGATTATTGTTGCGTATCACAGACCAGCAGAAGGGTGTGAATGCTCCTCAACTGAGCAGAAATGTTTAACAAGCTGCTAACAACGCACGCTGTCCCACCCTCGTCTTCCCTCCCTCTTACGCCCTTAAACCAGCAGAGACAAAAACCAGCCGCTGCTCCAGTGGGATCCCACAAGAAAGCGCTGCGGAGGGAGATCAATTTTGAGAGGTGGCGACAGTTCACATCGCAAAACTGAAGAGGAATCTGCATGTGACGGAAAGCAGAGGCCCCTTTGTCTCGCAGCTGGGGGAAGTGCGCCTGCAAAGCTGCTTGGGCGCCGCGGCGGACGGGAATGGTTCTTGTGAGGCCACGGTCCGGCGTGCATGATGCATGTTAATGATTTGGAACGCAGACAGCAGAGCAGAGGCTCAAACTGCCAATTAAGCATATGCTGCCGACGCCGCTGGTGTTCACGCATCTGATGGCACGCAAAACTTGGCCCGTGGTTCAGCATCTCTCCACGGGATGTGGAGGCACTCAAATGGTGAGTCATTAGCCACAGACATCCATGGAGGAGCAGAAACAGCTGCTGACTGGATCACCATCATCTGTTAGTTAGTTGAAGGATGCAATGTAAAGATGTTTGTAGTTGGAAAAATGAAAGGTCCCCTGAAATCAGTTTTAGAAGCAGGGAAATCAGAGGTTTCTAGCCTTGGAAGTCGGGATATCTGGTTCTGATGATTTGTATATTATTTAATCATTCACATTTGGAGTATATTAATGCACAACCTCTTCTACTGGACTAGTTGCCTGCAGTGTTTGAAAGTGTGAAATGCACAGAAATTGATTGGTTTAAGCCAGTGTTGGTGTTAGGTTAGATGTCCTTCCCTCCACCTTAAAATATTCCAGGAAACATTAATAAAGGATGCCCCCTGGCTGATGACCCTGCAGCCTGCATATTGGCACCTTTGTGCATGCATCAGGCAGAAATGCCAAGAAGCTAGCACCACCTGTGCTAATGGACACATCGCAACGGGACATTATTCACGCCCCCCCAACTCTCTGCTGGAGGGCAAAAAACTGCTCACCGATGATGACTACCATTGCTTTTGGATGCTAAGTTGTCATCTTGGGGTGCAATACTTTATCGGCCAGCTGATTTATCAGTGCCGATTTCATTAATTTTGGGAGATTGGTGATTGGCCAATGCTTACATGTAACGTCAGTCTTATCCACTCATGTCATCTACCTCAGGAAAAGTCTGAAAATCAAGCACTGTCCACTTTTGCTCCGCAATGAGAGAGGTTTGACTGACAGACCGACCCACTAGGTCATGTCTGCATGTTTGCAGTTAACAGTGACCCAACTGTTCCCAACTAAGTGACTTTCTTCCTATATTTAGCAACATTTTGGGCAAAAAAACCCCCAATAGAATTGGTAGGTCAGGTTTTTTAAAGATCAGTAATCGGCCAGAAAACTGCAATCAGTGCATCCTATTTGTCTTAACGTGCCAAGTCTTAAATATATGCGTGATACGTAAAAAAGAAAAAGAAAAAAAAAGGGCTTTGCTACCATTTGTCAACATTATGACAATTACATAAGGTCAGGAATAAGATTTAATTAAAAAAGGAAAAATAATCATGGATATGAAAATAGGTCAGTTATGCTAGTTTGACTATGACAACCTTAAAGGTCAATGTGCTGTGGAATTTGGTGCGTTTTGTTTCAGTTAAAGAAAAAGGCGACACACACACCAACTCTGACAGGTCATGAGTAGAGCAGATGTTTAAATTAGCTAATCAAGCACTGGCGTTATTTTGCCTTTACTGTAGCGCTCGGCACTAAACTAATAATAACTACATCTCCAGCTTTTATTTTGTTAGAGGAATTGAACTGCTGCGGCGTGACTATGGATAGCAATTGTCTTTTTGCCATCCAGCGTTGTGCGCATGCATGAAATTTCTGGGTGTAAGATGTTGTGGAAGGGAATCCACATCGATTTAAAATCCACATCGATTTAAAATCCACATCGATTTAAAAAGGCAATTCTGCCAAATATATCGGAGGTGGATATAAACTTCTGAATTAAAGCAAATTTAAAGACTTAAAAAAAAACAATCATTATCGCTGTTTAGGAAATACAAATTTCAAGTTTATTTGCATAGAAAATTTCAGCAGCAAGGCAGTTCAAGGTGCTTTACATAACATAAAAGTACAAAATTATAAAGAAAACACCAATTGAAAAGACATATGGTTTAAAAGCAGCTCTAAACAGGTGGGGTTTCAGTCTTGATTCAAAGGAACTCAGTGTTTCAGATTTCTGTAAGTTAGTTCCAGATTTGTGGTGCATAGAAGCTGAATGCTGCCTCTATGTTTCTAATTCTACCTGAACAAGAAAAGTTGAGTCGGACCAAAAGTCAGAAAAAAAAAAAGAAGTTTTGTTTCAACTGTATATCCCGATGCTACTAATAAACTACACGATAAATACCAATACTGTTAAATTATGTACCTTAGAAAATATTAATGTAATCAAAAGTTAAATAAACAAACTTGTTTCCATAATTTTTTGTTTAAAATTACTTTTATTCATAACATTTGTTTGCTGATGTTATGACCAAGTTGGAGGACATGCTGCTCCTCACGTGGCCTTTAATTAGCTTCTGGAAAACCCGGTGACTGAGTCATACAGCATTTGTTTCCAACGTTTAAGCACTCGTTAAACCACCTTTCAACCTGCATGGATACATCCGTATTTATTAAAGCACATAGACGGTGATTAGGAGCTGTGCGAAAGTTCTAGACCCTAAAGATAGAGTCAAAGTGCTTTTGAGGAATAAAGTTCTAATGTAGCTGCAACCACTGAGTCTGACCGGGGACGGCTGTATTTGTGGACTGACGTGGTAATCAAATGAGTTGCCACTCATCTGAAGAAATGTATCTCACTGCATCTCGCTGACAGAGACAAACAGGCAGTAATCCCACTCCCTCGCTTTGCTTTGGATGTTTGTAAGGCGCGGACCTCATATTGTGCCGCTGATGAAAGTCTCCTTTCTCTCTGATATGCAAGAAGCAAAATCAACAGTGACAATTCAATTTTCCACGTTCCATGACCGTTCATCCACGGCCGGGGCCGAAACCGCACACAGCAGCTGATAAGCGCCTCCGCACCCCGAGGAGCGGCGATGCCAAAAGCAGTTTGCACAGCATCTCTTTGACCTTGGGATGATTGCCTGTGAGGCACTTTAATTTAATCAGCTTCCCCAAGCTTGAAGCTGTGCTCATTGTTAAAGAGAGAGCAGGACCGGTGAACACCATCCACACATGTATGCACACCCCCACACACGCACACACACACACACACACACCCTAAGGTAAACTGCTACCCTCTTATGAGGCAAGGTTAGCAAAAGACCAAAGCTCCGGGGACCTGGGCCTCACGTTCACACAAAGGCCAACAGACAGAAGGGTTTGCCAGGCATCTCCATCAAACGGCCCCGTCTCTAATTATGCCATCAATCAGGCAGGAGATGACGGGCAGGTACTCAATTAATGGCCATTGGAATGCTGGGTCTTCGGGCGTTGTGCCATCCCTGTCATCTTAGACAGGCAGCAGGACATACACATCAGTGCACTCAGAGAATGCGTGGAACGAGGAGGGCCCTGGACAAACACACCCAGCCATTGTATGCCGTTCAATGAGAGGGGTGGGCCAATCTCTGCTGCACAGCTGCTAATTTTAAAATCTTCAAAGAGAACGTGTGAACTGATGCGGGGTTTTAATGTCCACTGTAAATTTTGTTGTCGTACCTGTGAATCTGTGACTGTCTGAACAGTTTATCTATTTATTATTCCTGTTTTTTTTTTTTTATCCCTACAGAAAACACTGGCACCTTTATATGTTTATATCGTCTCCATATATTTCTGCCTTGAAGATTGTGCTGCAATTCTTAAGAATTATATATTTTTTTTTATTGTTTTTCTAAGCAGAAATTTACAGGGATTGCAGTCGTTTGACTACTTACGCAGGGCAAAGACAGATTTTTAGAGAGGAAGGGAGAATGGATAGGCCTGTCACAATAACAAATTGCGATAAACGAAAATATTGTTTTGAGATTATTTTTAAGTAATACAACGGTACTGGCAAGATAATAATGCAAGAACACATTCTCAGAGATCAATAAACTTTAAATTCTAATGAACAATTAAGACTGGAACTGAAAGACATTTTAAATGCCCAAACTAAATAAACAAAACAACAAATAAATTAATTATCAAGCCTCTGTAAACATAAAAATGAGCTAGTTCAGACCAAAGCACCAAACTGAAGACTTTTATCATCCAGTGTTTGGTAGAAAAAGAGGAAAAAAGAAAAAGAAATAAATCATGCCAATGGATAATATTGAATTTATTTTATTTTGTCATGCGATTAATTTATTTATTGATTATTGTGACAAGCCTAAGAATGTATGGTCAAACATAAAGGAAAATGAAGGATGGTTGGACAAATCTGTGGCTTTAACACCTGTAGACGTAAAGGATGGATAGTTGGACAAACATCGATACATGGATGGGAAACTAGTATTTGAACAGATGGAAGGAGTGATGGACAAGCAAATGGATGGATGGATGGATGGATGGATGGATAGAGCATTTAGAATAAAAAAATAACAGGGAATAAAGTCTGAATATGCAAACCTATTATAAGAACAAATTTCTCTTCCACATTGTTTAAAAAAATATATATACACGGGATTGGTTTCACAAAAGTTTTCATCAACACAAACCCAAATACGTCCCTGAGTGTCGTTTTAAACACGTCAAACCCAAAAGGGGCAGTGTGGTGCAACGCTCACACCTGTCAGCCAAACGGATTCTCCAAAACAATGACAATTTCCTGGTGGGATTTAAACATGGTGCCAGGAGGTTTGTTTGTGTGGACCAATGTACTGGGTAAATAGCATATTATAGTAAAAGATTAAAACTGGACCATGTTGATTTTGAATCATGTCAAAGCAAGTATGTAAATATATTGTAATGCACACATCCCGAAACCACCGTTTTCCACTCTCAAAACCTCCACTTTGGTTGGTGCTTTTGTAAATGGTTTTCAGTTGTAACATATTTGAGGACACGAGGCAAGAATGAGGGTTCAAAAAATGATTTTATTCTTAAACTCTCTTGAACTTTTCTTTTGGTTCAGCTGCTTTGATTTTCTGTGAAGAAAAAAAGAGAGAGTTAAGTACACTCATTTCCAGGTGTCCCCTCACCCCCCAAAAAGAGGAAAAAAACAAAACCCCAAATCGGACACATGCGGCGGTTGAGGTCGTGGTTCAGACAGTTTATTCAGACCATCCGACAGCGCAGCGGCTTCGCCTTCAGAATTCACAGCGAATACTGACCGTTGTACTGCCAGCGCACAGTAACAGATGCCAAGTATGGCGTCCTTCAACGGACACGCTACACCAACTTCCACAACCCAAAGAACAAATCTAACATTTTGGTGGCATCCACTGATATATTTAAACCACTGCCCTACATGTACAATGGAGATTTTGTGTGGATGAAAGGCTAAAACGCATAAAAATGTGTTTTTTCAGGTATCTGGCTACATGTGGACTGGGCCTCAAAACACATCAAACCAATTCCAGCCTTTGCCCCTCTGTTAAATAAAATATACCCACTTCGCTTGTTAAAAGTGTTAACAGTTCTCCTTTCCTTGTCCTTACAGACTTTTCCATGAATGTGGTTTGTCTTGTTGTTTGACTGTTTTCACGGACAGTTAAGTGTGACGGGCTGATGTATTGTCATAGTTTTATGGCTTTTAAAAGTGGCCTAATAAGGGTGCTATAAAATTTATTCAAAGTCATTTCGGTAGGTGGGTAATCACTGCTTTCTCCAACTCCATTTTGGCAAGGGGACAGTAGAGTGATTAGCCTGATTGGGTTCTACTGTTAAACAGTAAAATTTAAATGTGCAACGTGAAGCTTGCAACACCACTGGTGGTGCTATAACTCAACATTAAAATAGGAATGTGCCTTTCCTTTCCTTTCTAAACTGATGTCTCTGTAAGGGCAGCAATATGCGAGCAGAACCGGGTGGACGATTGAGAGTCAAGTGCAATCTCTGACACAGTCATTTGCTGGCAGCAGATAAACATGTGCAACATGTTGTTTACCAAATGCTTAGAGATTTACTCTGAATCCAATGTTTGTACAACCCAGACTCCCCCCCTCCCCCCGCCTCTTTCAGGAAGCAGGTTATTCCGAAACCGTTTACGCTGGTTTTGCGTCGCTCGCCGCCAGCTGCAGGAGAACAGAACGGGTTGGGGAGGATCGAGGAAGTTTTCCTCACATATTTCAGACGTCAGGAGAATGTCTTAGAGTGACGGGATTATCTCCAAGGCTTTGTTCACACCTGCAATTAACGCGCCTGATAATATCTGCTCTAAATGTGTCTGTTCCCATCAGGCATTCGGATACGTTATCACCTGCGGTTTCAGTCATGGCTTATCTTGCAATCTGCAGCGTCTCACAAGAGTATTCAAACCCATTGAATTATTTATTTTGTGATATCGCAATCATAAAGTACCACGTATTGTAAGAGTGTTTCGTGGATTTGTACTTAGTCGCCCTGTTTCAATAATTTCTGGAACTATAGTGTTGCTAATAAAGCTTAAGTGTTCTGGGGGTGTTGCCTCTTTCTCTTTAATAAATAGTACAAGCTTCATCAGAGTTCAATGGAGAGCATCTGTGAACACCACCAGCTACATTTCTGCTACAAATCTGTGCACATCCTTGTCGAGATTCTGCTAATGTTGAAAAAAAAACAATTTTGCAATTACGGTGATCCCATTAAATAAGAAATTAAATTAAATAGTCACTGAATTTATCTTTTTCCAGTGAGGCAAACAGTCCAAATTTAACATGCGAAACTGTCACAGAAGTTGGTTTCTATGAGTGAAAAAGCTCACATTTGGAGGTGGTGGTGTCCCAAACATTTCTGTCATGAGTTATGAGTTCGCCTTCCTATTAGACTCCATACTTTTGAAACTTCAGTCTTCATGTTTGCTTTCACCTGTTGTTTACTTCAGCATTTGGACTCACTTGTATTGGTTTTGTGCCCAAAACAACACTGTACACCTGCGAAGAGTTTTAAAAAACATATTTTTGCTTTGTTGTTTTTCTGGCTGTCAAGCTGCTGTGGAGTTGCTGTGTTTGTTAGCACTGTTGCCTCACAGCTATAGGTTTTCTGATTTAACTCTCAGCTGGAGTCTTCATGTGGGGAGTTTGCATATTGACTATGTGCATGCTTAGATTTGACTTTTCAGGCCATTTGAATGGAGGTCAGGTTAACTGGTGAAGCTGTTCTCTGACGAAGGTTTAGTAGCATCTTCTCTGCAAGTTTAGTTGCCTAAGAACCAGCTGCACCACTCTGTCTAAAAACAGAAACAGGAATAAGGGAAAAACATAATCGAGATTTTGTCATCTTCCTAAAATAATGGTCTTAATTTTTATTTTTTTTTTGCCAAAAGTGATTTTTCTTTTTTGTTTAAATCATCTTTTGGCAAAAAAACAAAAGGCCTTGCACCATTATTTTATGATGACGATCAACTGCGATATGGTACATGGGGAAAGAATGTGTCCCATTTAAAAACATATAATCCATTGTATTTTAATATGAATTTATGTGGGGAAAAGCAATAATTTCAAAGTGGAATGACCATTTCGATACAACACTTATTATACTGATACCTCTAAATAAAATCTAGTGCATCTAGTTGCAATCAGAAGTCGCCTGCTTACAAAGCAAACTCCTCTTCCGCGTAATTTAATCTCAGAATGATTCCAGTTGCTCTGTGAAGGCTTCAGAGGTTCGTTAGAGAACATCAGAGAGCAACCAGAATCATAAAAAATGAGGAAAAACAGCAGACAGGACAGGGAGAAAGCTGTGGAAAAGTTTGAAGTTGGGTCAAGTTATAAAACAATGTCTCAAATTTTAAGCGTCTTGCGGAGGACTGTCCAATCCATCTTCTGTAAACATTGACGGGATGATAGATGAAGCTAAATACAAGGCAATTCTGAAAAAAAAAAAGATGATGGCTAAAGCTGAAAACAAAAGATTTTGGATTTGGGAAAAAGATTCAAATTCCAGACTAACATCTACAACAGAAGGGTATAAATCAGAGGTGTGCGAATTTAAATTTTAAACAGTTCAACACCTTCTCATTGATCTTTGTTTAATCCAATCAAATTCAATAGTACAGTAAGTCTCCAGTATTCATGGGGGTTAGAGAATGCCTCTCGTTATCCAATGTATACTACAAAATGTATTACAAACAATTAGGTTGAGAGTCGGCCCAATCGCAAACATTTTCACAAATCGGCTGAAAATCATATAACCAACTGTCTGAACAATGGGAAAAAAATGGATGTGCAATGCTGATAAACATGCCCCCACAAAAAATTGCATGTGTATTTTCACTGCCAGGTGCCCCTACAAGCCTAAAAAAAAAAACATGTAGACATGTTGACATGTTGCAAAGTCCTGTCTCCCCCGTTCTCCACTGGAGGGCAAAAAGCTGCTTACCCACGATGACTACCACTGGTTTTAGCTGTCAAGCTATCAACATGTCGCACTAAATTTTAAATGTATGCATAAAATGTAAAAGAACAAGGAATGTAGTGCTTTGCTACTAATTGTCACATTTGACAATTAATAGCTATTGACAATTAGAGAAGGCCAGGAAAAAGTTTGAATTGAAAAAAACATATTCAAAATCAAAATCAAATCAAATTTTATTTGTATAGCACATTTCAGCAACAAGGCATTTCAAAGTGCTTTACATCATAAAC
>CAEGAE010056564.1:0-11709 GCA_903067095.1 Girardinus metallicus
GTCTACCTATGATGTCAATTACAGGCCTCTCATCTTTTTAAGTGGGAGAACTTGCACAATTGGTGACTGACTAAATAACTTTTTCCCCCCACTGTAAGAAACACAAGATATACATAAGATTTCCTTGCATCCCTTTTGGATTCACCTACGCATTGAGATTAAGGGTTTTGAAAAAGTTGCTGATGAAATCAAATTTTTCCATCATCCCGTTCTTGTAGAGAAAGTTCTGGCCATACCCTTAGGCACCGCTTAGAGGATGCTACTGAGTTTTTCTCTTTAGAAATGCACAGATCAATCATCCAGAGATGGAAATCACCCTTGATCAACTTTGATCTGCAATTGGAGCATCAAATACTAAAATAGCATCAAATTTTCTTTTTAATCCGGTCCATGAAGTCCGTCAATACTAAGAACTCTCTCCAGTGTGAGGCTATAAACCATTAACAATAAACCTTTGAACAGTTGGGACCATATTATGCATTTTAGGGAAGCAGAAATCTTGAATATTCTGTTGGATTTAAAAACCACCACATCTTCTAAAAAGTCTGTGATAACTCGGATCTTAAAGATAATAAGAAATTACGGTCGGCCAGAAAAAGTCTGACCAGTTCATCATTCAAAGAATCGTGGAAATATTTTAGGTGCCTTCTGAAAAGGAAAATCTTTGCTTCATTTGCCGTGGCACTAAATTAGCTGTGCTGCACCATTATTCCCGACTTTGTTGCTGCTCCTAAATCAGAAGGACCCCTCCCAGTTTGAAGTCCCTGGACAATTTGCTCCACAACCCACAGAGGTCTGGGACCCAGAACCTCTAAGATGATTTATTACCTCTATGGAGCCAGCTTCTCCTCACCTCCCTCTCCATCTTTCAGTCCTTTATCTGTCCTCACTGCTTTAGCCTTGTATGTCAAATACAAAAATTCACCTAGAATATTCAGTCTTGCACTTTACTTTTATAAAGAACCCATTTCTTTTCATTCAAAATGTTCCACCTTAGTTCTATTGCATGTCCCTTTTTTGTACTAATGACTTTAATATTTTGTTTTACACTATGTGAGGTGTGCACAGCGCTATTGATAATTCAAAATTGACTGAAAAAAGAGGTGCCTTTTTCCCTTTGTTGAATCAAGAGCAGATGTAGCTCATTTTTACTAAAAGCACATTGCCTTTGTTATCTCTGAGGACTACACAGCCTGGTTGGAGTAGGTAGTGAGGTG
Organism: Girardinus metallicus; assembly: GCA_903067095.1. Taxonomy (NCBI): domain Eukaryota; kingdom Metazoa; phylum Chordata; class Actinopteri; order Cyprinodontiformes; family Poeciliidae; genus Girardinus; species Girardinus metallicus. The sequence continues at coordinate 1,218 of CAEGAE010056564.1, forward strand.
TCAGTGAGTCAGCTGTCGGGCATACAGCAAGGTGCAACTGCCTGTGTAGGAAGCTTTGCGTTTCCAGGGTGGGCAGAGAGTCATATGGCTCCTGAGCTCAAGTCATTTTTCTGTCTACAGTCTGTATTTATAGCTAACACACACCCAAACACCCCCACATGTATAAACAGTTGTCTTTGCAATGGTATAAGCTTTGTGATTTCTTTGCATGCTGCAGCCTGCTATCCTTTCATTACCTTTTGACTCAGCCTCCTCTTCTCTTTCCCACCCTGTGGTGTTTGCTTTCAGGGGCAATATATGTATGAGAGATGTCATGACTCACGTTCTAAGGCTTTAAGGAATTAGCTTAGTTTGAGCACTAGTATCGCAGCGACCAGCCACTGAACTGATTTAAGACCCGGAGCACGGCTGCTGTTTATATACACACCCACACACAAATGCGTACACGCACACAGTCACATACATCGTCACTTGTCTGAGGCAAGCATAATAAATAGCTCTGTGTTTTGAGAGCTGTGTTGAAGAGGGGAGGTGATGGATAATGAGTATCGGAGCAGCATAAAGGACACTCTCATCCAGCGTACGCTCACATGTGTAAGCAAATCCACGCAGACGCAGCCAGCACGCTGCCTCAGAAAAGCAGACCTCCTGATATCTGATTAATTAAGCCGATCTGGGTTTAATCATCTCGGTTGTTTCTTCTCCGCTCTCAGCTTAGGCCCACAAACACGGAAAGAGTTTTACAGCTGGAGAGAAAATGAAGCGAGGGAGAATAAAGGTATTCAGGGTAGATGGAATGAACCGAACTGGCTAGATAAAAGGATTAGGAAGTAATTAGTAGATTTGTGAAAACCAGAAGTGTCGGTTATAAAGCGTGTGTGTGTGTGTGTGTGTATGTTGGAGTGCATGTGTGTGGCCAGAGGCTTCCCTTGTTTCTGGGAGCTCAGAGCATGCTGGGACAGTGGGGCAGTGTGTCGCTGACCTCTCCATCTGGAGCCTGCCTGGAGCTTGCACTGCCTTGCTGTGCTCAGTGTGCCGGTGTGTGTGTGTTTCTCAAAGGCAGAAACCCTTCAGGCTGTTACTGTCCCTGAAACACTCACAAACCAGCTCTTTCCCTTTACCTTCCCTCTGTCTTTCTATGCATCCTTCTCGTGAGTAAGATCATAAATGTGGCATTATTTATCTGGATGTACAGTTTGTACAGTCAGCAGAAGCCACTATGCATTGCTGCTCTTATTTCCACCCGCCATCTTGTACCGTCTTCCTTTCTCTCACTGGCACATACTGTCTGCATGTGTGCGTGTGCGTGCGTGCGTGTGTGTGTGTGTGTGTGCATGCTCTCCCCTCCCCCCCAACTCAGTGATGCAGATTACAGGCTTTGTGTTGTGTTGTCAGTGCATGTCCAAGACTGTAGTAGCAGGTGTGTGCAGCGTTTGTGTACGTTAGCATGTGTTTGTGTGTTACAAATGCACGTGTTGAGGCTTGTGCTGGTTGGGGTGGCATATGGATGCAGGGCTGGCTGGGCACTGCTATGCACACCAGGTGTGAAATGGACTGTTTAATTAAGTGCTGATGTTGTTGTAATGCATGCTGGGAGGGAGGAGCGTGGAGGTGAGGGTGAGGAGGGTGTGTTGGCGGAGGGGGTGGAGGAGAGCAGCCACTTCTTGGCATGATGAGACGTATGCCTACCCGGCTGTTTCGACAGAGTCGATGGTGGTGGCAGCCGCGGGTTGGGAGGGGTTGGGCAACATTAAAGCCCTTTTTGTGTGTTTCTCTTTAGATCCTGTCGAGGGACAGGAGAGTCGGTGTGTGTGAATGAAAGGACCCACTGAAGACTCCAGGCAGTTTTTTTTGTTGTTTTTTTTTGTACAGGGTCACTGGTTAATGTAAAATGTATTGGCTGTGCAGGGACACTTGGCCGCTGCGTCTGACCACAGATTGCTTGGTTTGTTTATTGCTTCTGCTCCCTGATTGTGTGTGTGTGCATGTGGATCAGCTTGAGCAATCAAGTGAGGAGGCTCTCAGAGAGAATGGGGTCTGGTAATAGAGGAGACGATGGAGAAAGGAGCTTCACATTAATCATATAGAGCTAGGTACTGAGACAGGATTCTCCTTTTATCTCTTTTGTTCCTTTTTCCTTATGTCTCTTACTGGTCTAACCCTTTTTCTCTCCCTGTAGCCCTTCTCCAGACCCCATCATCACACAACATGCACCCCTCCATATCAAGGAAGTGACAGTCCCATTAATGAAGTGCAGGTTGAGAGCTGATGAGCCCGTTTTAGACTCTAGGGATGAAAGCCTTTGCTCCATTCCTCCTCTTCCAGCTCCCTGCAGGCCCAGCATGTGTGGCCATCTTCCCTCTATAGATAGAAGGGGAGGAGCATATGGCAGTGATGAGACCATGCTGATGCCAGTCACATGTCTTGCGTGGAGGATTTTTGCCTATCACGTGGTAGCGTGATGAGAGGGAGAGGCACTGAAAAGAGGAGGGCTGATAATGGTCCACGAGGAAATCTTAAGAGGATGGTAAAGACTTGAGGAGTCACGAGAAGTGTGTGGAAGGATGGAAGCAAAAGGTTGAAGAAAGAAACTTACAAAATCTTCACTTTTTCATATTTTATATATAAATCACCAGCATTAATGTATTTATTGGGCTTTTATTTTCTACATTAAACAAAGTATTTTGCAAATAAAATTCTGATTTGTGGACCTTCTTATAATTTCATCTTAGTATAAATAGAGCTGGTAAGTGAAGTCCTGACAGGTCTTTTTAGTTGGCTATCAGAAACATAAGACGTACTAAACACAGAGGACCACAGTTGGTCAAGAATAATATCTCAACCTTAACACACACAGAAAATCTGAATATACCATAACTGCAAACATATCAAGCCATGACTTCCCCGTAAGCTAGGTGGAAAAGGAGAGAATTATTCAAAGGAGTAGTATAGACTCTGGAAGGACACTCTGCAGAGATCCATGTTGTCCAGATAGAATATGTTGACTGGACAACTATTAGAGATGGATTCCACAAATCTGGACACTAGGGATGAGTAGAAAGATACTTTGTGCACTGTTAAAAAATAAAGTGGTAAAGGTATCAACATACTTTGGTGATGCTTCTTTTTAGCAGAAATAGAAAAGCTGGAATGGGTAGACCAGTAGATAATGTCCATCTGACTGAACTTGAGCTGTTTTGCTAAGTAAAATGAGCAGTAATTTCAGTCTCTAGATCTACAGTACTGGTAGAGAGCCTTGCAGCACTAATTGGAGCAAAATTTGGATTTTGGACTGCATTAAATCAGGGAGCTGAACACATACATGATTATATTTGTGACCTTTATCTGTAAAGTAATTTAAACCATTTGTCCTCATCCTTTCACATCAATGTGGTTCACAAATATATTAAACTCCAATAAAATTGCACTTCTGGCTGTTAAGTGACAAAATGTGACAGTTCAAGATGTGTGGATCCTTTTGGTAAGCCACTGTCTGCAAATGAATGCTGTAATGTAACCAGTTTAACAAAAATCTCAACGAATAGTAATTTATTGTATATACATATTTTTTAATTGAGCTTTAAGGCTGACAGATCTTCGTCTGGTTGGCAGGCTCCATGTCTGAACAGAAGGGAAATGAAGTAGGGGGTATGAAGAGGTGGTGTGTAGGGGTGCTGTTCGAAAGGAGGAGGTGGAAACGATAAAAGAATAATAGCTGTTGGTGTGTTTGTGTTTTTCCTCTCAGTGTATAATGCGTCTGCCCATTGAGGAAGGATGCTTTGAAGTATACGCAGATTCTCCAAGCTGCAAGAAGAGAATGAAGCTGTTGGTTGAAGGCTCTTGTCTCTTTTATTTCCACCCTTCCCTTACCTGCTCCCCTTCCTGCTCTTAATTATTTAGTCTGCCCTGCCTCTTCTTTGGTCTGTACTGCCTCCACGATGAAGAGGACAAGGAGATGGAGGGGGGCATCAGGCGGAGGTGGGGGTAGATGTAGTGCAGCTCTGTTGCTTAGCAGTAGAGTATCACTGTGATCACCCTCCCCCCCCCCACCACCACCACCTCTCTCCAACTCCCCCCATCTCTGGCTTTATTTGCTTCCCCATCCTTGTGTATGTATGTTGCGAGTGTGCATGTGTGTGTGATGACTGAATAGGCTGTGACACTAGAGCTGTATTAAGTGTAGCTCTGTTCCCCAGGCTGAGTGGGCTGCTATTGATTGGCCTAGTCTTGTAGGGGAGAGTAATGGCTCTCCGAGGTGAGGTGGGGAGGGGGAGAGGATTAGGCCACTAATTGCTATTGTGCAGACAAGATATAACTGCCCCCTCCCCAACCCCAACCCCATCCACCACTCTCACATCTGCACCCCTTATCTCTGCCTTCCTCTCTGGTCTTTCTCTCCCGTCTCTTACCTTTCTCCTTTTTTTTCTTTCTTTTTTTTTTAACTAATAACTCCCCATCTCCCATCATTTTCCATTTTCATGTCTCTCCACACATGTCACTACCATCTCTTCATCACACATCTTTTTTTCATGCTGTCCCTTGCCAGTCCTGCCGCTCCACCACTCTCACATAGATTTTTTTTTTTTTTTTGAAGTTAGAAATCACCTCGATGCTATCATTGATCCCATCAATAGTAAAATCCTCCCTCATGTCTTTACGGCACCTACCGTGAAATGACGATGTCTGTTATTATGGTTATGTTACCATGGAAACCGAAGCACAGAAGAAATTTGGAAAGAAGGCAGACCTGAAACCGACCTGGGGTTTCTGCTCCTTACAAATTTAAAATAAGCACACTGTTGCACGAAAACGTGCTACCTGCGCACCAAAGCTCTCATCTCTCATTGTCCTTTCGGTAGCGCCTTCCCACCGAGAGGGTTGTGACCCAGTTTGACTGTGTAATGCTGTACTTCCTCTGAGAGTTGGTGATATACAGCACACTGCACTGTCATAAGAAGGGGGAGAGAGGCTTGTAGAAGAAGAACAAAGACAGCTTATCAGTAAAAAAGTGGGAAGACAGGAACATCAATAAAGGAAGATAGAAGGATAGGAACAGTAGAAAGAGGATGTAGTTGGGAGCAACAGAAGGCTACCGGAGTGGAGGTTAAGGTTGTTATGGTTAGGAAGATGAAAGGCTAAACAAAGGCATGTGAATGTGGGGACATCTTATTGGAGGTTTTGTAGCCAGGGAGAGAGAAAGCGAGATGTGCTGAAAGTGAGGCATGTGACCAGTCCGTGACCCCGCGCTACAGGGTTTCCCTGGAGGGCTTTGTTAATGTGGCACAGCTACATCACAGCAGAGGAGCTCATTGGACTAGCTTTTCACCACCTGCTGTGCATGTGTATGTATGGAGGGAAGGGAAGGTGGACACATATGTGCCTGTAAGCACAGTATATAAATACAGTATTGGTGTTGACATCCATACAGTGGGTTCTTATAGTTTTATGTCCTGCAAATCTTGATCAAACATACCCATCCAGCTTGAAAATAATATAGCATCCCTTGTAAAATAATATCCCTTAACTTTAGCCAGATTTGGTCAAATTGCAAGCAAAAGATTACATTTAAAATGAGGTTTTATGTCACACACAAATGATCTCATAATTGTGAAGTGGGAGACAAGGGACACATGCTTTTCAACATTTTTTAAGATAAAACATTTGAACTTTTTGACCTGTACACGTATTCCAACTGCTGTTATTTAATTAGTAAACAGAGTCTAATTGTTTAATTTTGCCTCTGTATAAATACAGTCATTCTATGAAGACCTCAGAGGTTTGCTAGAGAACATTTCTCAACTAACACTATTGGGTTAAGTTGTGATAAAGTTACAGTACCCCAAGTTTTGAACATCTAACAGTTCAATCCATAATGCAGAAATAGAAAGAATATTGCGTAACTGCTAACCCTTTAAGGCTGGGCAAGGGTAGCATTAATCAGAACAGCAACCAAGAGGCCCAGGGTAGCTGGAGGATTTTCAGAGATTCACTGCTGTGATGGGAGGATCTCTTGACAGGGCAAGTGTTAGTTGTGCACTTCATGGCAGACTTGAAAGAAAAAGACGTTGTTGAACAAAAGCTACAGTCTCGTATAAAGTTTCTCATAAACTATGTAGGGCACACAGTAAAGGTATAGAAGAAGATGCTCTAGTCAAATGAGAACAAAGTTTAACTTTTTGTCCCACATGCAAATAATAAAACAGGGTGATCGTAACATGGTTCTTATGGTGGATGCTGTTCTTCAGCAGAGAAGAGGAAGCAGTTCAGAGTCGATGGGACATTTGCTGACAATTCAAAGGAAAACTGTTAATAGTTTTCAAAATATTTGCCACTGGGGTAGAAATGATCATCCAGCTAAACATACAATTAGAGCTGCAATGGAAGAATTTGGATCAAAGCATATTCATGTGTTAAACTAGTGAAATCAGAACCAAATCCCAGAATTTGTGGGATTTTAAAATCCCACAAATTGACTTGAAAATGTAAGACTTGAAAATTTCTATTTAGACACTTTCCAGCCAATCTGAGTCATCCTGAGTTATTTTGGAAAGAAGAGTAAACATGTCTGCCTATAAATGTGCAAAGCTGGTACAGATGTTCCCCAAATGACTTCCCGCTGCAACCATGGTGAAAAGTGGGTAGGAGGCAGATCTGAACCTGGCCTGGCGAATAGTATTGACTCAGTGAGGCTGAATGCATACGCATATCACACTTAAATGTTATGTGTATCATTTTTTATTTTAATATTTAAAAACAATGTAAAACTAGGCATCAATTTCCTTCATCTTCATAATTATTCATCCCACTGTGTCATATAAAGTTCTAACAAAATATGTCATACGGATTTGTTTATGATAAATTTCAAATCAGGGTGCAACTGGCTTTTTTTTTTTTTTTGTCCTTGTTTTTCTTTGTAGAACAAAACCCTTTTCAGTAGGTGATATTTTTCTGACTTTGTTTTGTTTTTATTTTTCTTCAGCTGCATCTTCCATCAGCAGTGAGTCGTCTCCAGTCTCCTCTCCGGCCACCAACCACAGCTCTCCAGTCAGTACACCCAAGAGAGGTCCTCTTGGTCCAGGACCTGTGCTGGTTCCCCCAGCAGGTCACAGTGTGCCAAACACTCCACCTGTAGTCACCATAGCTCCTACAAAAACAAGCAACGGCCTGTGGAGGAACGAGGGCCGGCAGGTAAATTAACATTTAAAAAGCCTTTCACACTGACATTGAGTCTATACGTTTTTTTTCCCCCATATTTAGTTGCTCTAGTTTGCTTCAAATGCCTTTTTTTCCCCCTGATTCTTGCTGTTGTGTTCAAATCTTCTCATTGTTCAGCTTGCCTTCAAGCAAAATCTACACACACCAGATGGACTTTTCAGGCTTCAGTGGATTTTCTTGCAGCATGCAGCTCACGATGTGTCAGTATATACTTGACATATGTGTCTGTGACATAGCTGGCAGGTCTATGAGTGTAGCTCCACCAACTCACTGGCTCCATGCATTAAACAATGTCAGCTGCCACTGGGACAGCAATAATGGCAGCCAACATCTGTGCCTCTCTGTGCCCACCCCCATTCTGTCCTTGTATCAGTCTCTCCCTAGTCTTGGGGTTAAGACTGGTAGTCCTCCAGCCTAGCCCTACCCCATCAACCCGACCCACACTCTTAAGTTGTGTCATGAAAGAGAGAGAAAGTGGGAGAGCTGCTTGCTTTGATAAGAAGTGGATTATGGATTATGGCTGCACTTTAAGGCTTCCTATCTCAGGTCGGGGCTAATGGTTAAGGCCAAGTGCACGGTCATGAACAGCACTCAACAACATGCGGAAATTCTCTGAGACATTTAGATGATTCCCTGGGGACAGACAGAAGAGGGACAGTTAACGTTGGGCAAAGAGGTCAGTTAACAGCAATGTGCAGTGTTGTTTGGGCCGTTGTCCTCTCCCCTGAATCCCTCCCTGAACCTCACAATCTGCAACCACAGCTTTGTCAAAATGACCCATTTGCAGTTCAAGGGTCAGCCAGTGCAAGGAGGGGCCAGATGAATGAAGCTGTCCTCAGGAAAAATTTCAAAATTTTTGCCATTCTTGCAACAAAGCAGCTTCACATAGCAGTAGGAAAAAATATATCATCAACAGCTCCATCATACCTTAGTGTATGCACTGCTTATGTTTCCTAAGCGTATGCATATATGTGTGCCTTTGCATGGCGGCTGTGATTGTATATCTAAGAGGTCACACTGAAACCGAAGAGGTCAGGTCACTGGGTTTGCGCTATCCCCAAAAGTAGTTGAAGGCCACGTTGCCAAAGAATGAGGAGGCTAAGGGAGGTGATAGTGGCAAGAGGTTAGGCTAAGGGGTCAAAGGTTGGGGTTGAACAGCAGGGGAGATGCATCATGAAAGCCGGCATCATCGCATCTACAACATTTCTGCTGCAACCATTTAGCGAACCTCAGGACTCTAAAAGCATACATTACGAAAATATTTTTTCACAAAGATAGTGTATCGGGCTTTTTTAATACAGGGTAGCACTCTATGGTTACAAAAAGACGAAATGGTCTCATTCAGAGGCACAAGTGTGTTTTCTGCATCCCTTGTAAAGTGTCTGATAAACACTTTTTTTTTTTCTGTGGGCAAAAATGTTTGTGTCCTCCTTTGTGCATTAGAAGGGTATTTTAGAATCTCTGGCTGAGATGAGTCTGTCTTTCAGAGGTGGGGTGACAGGCAGCGCAGTGAAGTAGGGAGGCCTTGGTGCGTTGGCATTTTGCTTTAATGACTGCGGGAGTCTGCTCCCGCTGCTGCCTGTAATTGCTTTATAATTGGCAATTTGGATTCATGGCTCCATCTGAGAGGCATAAACGAGCACTCTACAGTGCACGGGGTCTCCCACCCTAGCTCAGGGTTACAGGGGCCTAGATTGCACAGAGGAAGATGGTTGTTAATGGATGTGTCTTTGGAGTTTGAGTGCTTGTGTTTGTTAGTTAGTGTGCAAAGTGATGGACTACTGGTAAAGAGTGCATTTTCAATAAGGAAGAACTCAAATGGTATGACTGGTTGGAAGTATAGATGCCTGAGTGACTAAGTGCTGTGGGCCTTACAAAAGGTCTGACCTGTTACACCTACGCCTTTGCTTACCGTTATGACTGTGTATCTACATACATTCATCAGAATCCCAAGGACCAAGGTCAGGAAACAGAGATGAACAGAGTCTCAAAGCTGTGTTGTAAGGAGATATTATAACGAGGCATTGGTCAGTTATTTGAATCATGGTATACCAAGGTGTTAAAAGTGGATATATGTATAAAGTATAGAGAAATGCTGATGGATGCTCGGTATAAGGGATTGCCACAATGTTTATGACTCGATGCAATCAGCTATTTGCTGTCTCCACATTCCTGCAAGAGGAATTCCTGCAAAGATAGTGACTTGATATAGTTTCCTAGTGTTACTTAAACAAAGTTTTACTAATGACCATAATAGAAACCCTTGACTGCTTTAATTAAGTGAAGTGCTTTAAAACTACTCTCGCTGTAGAAAATATTTGTCTGTTTGAAAAATATTTTCCATTGCAAAAAAGACGGAGTATGACAGTGTAACATAAGTAACACCCATCACTCTAATTAACATAAGCTATTTTAAAACTGCAGGTAGGCTAGCTGCAACTGATGTGACTAACATAGAGCACATAGCCCAGATAATTATCCAGGTAATATAATTTTGTTATAAAAAATACTAAAATTAATGTTCTTTTTACGGCAGGATTGTATGTTCTCTTTTTAAAACATTTAGCATTGTGTTAAGATTTTTCAAAAAATTTGTTTAATCACTATTATATTGTGAAAATCTTATAACAAATGCTTTGTTGTAATATCACATTTTGTTTTTATCTTCCATGTGCGGTTGATTGGCTCCCTTTTAATGGCCATATAGGTTGTAAAACAGGAAATCGAACCCGCTAATGTGCAACGACAACAGCTTAATTATTGCTGTTCCATCTTCTTATAAGATTTGTGTGAAAATAGTTGAAAAGGAACAGTTGATTCAATTTCAGTGGCAATTTGTGTCTGGAGATTGGACCAATTCACAGTAATTGCATCACAGCTGTGGTGGTGAAAAGATGCCTCTGTGACGCACTCATAGTGTCTGATGCGGAACACGGTTCAACTTTTTCATATCAATTGCTGGTTAACAGATAGTCTGAGGTCATCTACAAAATGGCTTCATCAGCAGTGGGACGTAGGGTGCTAATTCATGTTTGCTATGATCCAGGATTTAGGCGGATTCAAAGTACAGCAGCTTAATAAATAGTGTATATGTGACGAGAATAAGGCAAAAATAAAAGGTAATGTCATATATGGGTAGGTATTTCCTCAGCATAAATTTGCATCATAGTTCCAGTGATGTAAAAAAAAAAAAAAAAATATATATATATATATATATATATATATATATATATAAACTCACTCAGATCTATGAATTGCAATCTCATCTGAGTCTAAA
>CAEGAE010056566.1:0-17654 GCA_903067095.1 Girardinus metallicus
GTAGTTTGTTTTGTTGCAACCTGAAGTGTGAAATAAACTTCAGTGGAGTTTGAAAACAAAATACGTGTAAAGGTTTATGTCTGGTTGAACGATGTCTGTGCCCAGTTGATTTTTTTTTCTGTTTTTGGGGGGATTTTATTGTAATCCATAGGGGGGACCCAGAAAATCTTGGGGAACCACTGGACTAAGCAGTACAGCTGGAAGACAGAAGTAATTTTGTCCAAAGAAAACATCCGGGCCTGGCAAAAAATCTGACAAAACCTTGAGAAAGAATGTGCTATGAAACAAAGTAAAAATAAAAGTTTGTTAAAAAAGGTCATTGCAGCTTTTTATTTTTTTCATATTTTCTACTTTTCACTGATTTCCTTCTACTTATTTAGTTGAAATGTACAAGATGAATTCCATTTAAAGGTGGAAAAAAACAAGTTTTTAAATAATTAATCATGTTTTTTAGGTAACAAAAGCCAGGCATTTTAACAGGAGAGTGTGAGATGTGTGTCCTGATCAGAATCAGGAATCATCATTCAGACCCATTACAGAGACAAGTTTCATCACAGTCAGGGAAATGCATGGAGGGTAAAGTGCTGCCGATTTGTGGAATTTTAAAATCGATCCTTTCTGACCGAGTCGCAGTCAAATAAAGAAACGATGATAAGAAGAACACCTGACGAGATGCCTGAAAAGGAGTCCCAGAGCAAAGTCTCACTGATGGAAGAAAACACTAAATTATTTGTTAATTTGCAGCTGCAGACTCTCATCTTCTGTGCCTTTTTCCTCTTGTTTGCCGTCGGGTGCAGGGTGGAGGTCAGATTGTTACGATTAAAGACGGGAGACTCGACATGTTCACGCTGACGAAACGGGGAGGCTGCTCCTGTCTGGTCCACGCCTCTTTATTTCCCCCACAAACACTGTGGATGTGGGTCACTGGGCGAGAATGTGGGGCTGAGATCAAATAAAGAGACGTAATAAAAAGTAGGCCAAAGGGACGTAGCTGGGAATAAGCTCACCGAGTTACAGTGCATGCTGTGGGCTATAAATACTAAGACAATCCCTGCGTGACCTTTCACCTCCAAACAACAGGTGTTCTTCGTGATATGGGCGTATTCACCAGTTAGTCCACAAATAACATTTAAAATGCTGAATAATTTGAATGTTTCAGACATGAAGCTGTATTTTGTGCGACTGATTCCTGCATATTAACTCTGCAGCATCGAATCAGAAGAGATACAATCTGAAGTGACAGAAAACTGAATTAAAGACTGAACCCACCACCAGTTACTACGTAACGCAGCCGCTTCCTACTAAAAAGACGTCTTTTGGGGGTCTGAGGTGGAATAAAAACCGAACCAGCGGTGTCTCAGCCCCACCCGCCCAAAAAGTACAAAATACAAAAGCGAGCAACCCCACTGTGCCTGTGAACGCACCCTTCACCACACCAGCCCACTTCACCGCTGAAGCAAAAAGGTCAACTTTCTTCCTGTCGTTCTTCCGTCAAACCATGTTCATGGCGTCCTCGGTAAGAAAGGAGTGGATGTTGGCGAAAGATGGGCGGAGCTTGCAGTCTCTGTTCCAGCAGCTCAACATGAGCTCATAGAGACCCTGAGGACACACGGCCGGCCTGCTCAGATACACCTGAGAGAGAAAGAGACGCGTGTGATGAACGTCCACACAGCTCTGGATCACTTCGGGTTATTTTGACTAGCTTCATTAGCCCTGATTAGTAGTCAAGTGGTCATCAACTCAAAAACCTGATTTGTTTCCTAATCAGCAAACGCATCAAACGCATCATATCCAAGAGCTGCCAAGTCAGGGCAGCAATACTCTTCTGCCCACATTAAAGGTGACTTATTACACTACCTTGAACAGATCTATTGCCTAAACAAAACATGTTCATTTCATTTTCAGATTTCATTCTGATCAGTTCTGAATATTTTTAGCTCCTTTTAGACTGAGCTGCATTAGGGCGGCTTGTCACTTTAAATCTAAACGAGCTGCTGCTGGCCACGCCCTCAACTCAACATTTACACTCACATGTCGAAATGGCTGCAAACAGATGCGCAATTATACAACCGAACATCTTTGAAAAGCAGTAGTAGAGCCTCCTGCACAATCAACAAGAATGCAGCAAGTGGTTTCTGACATATAAGTCAACCACAAAACATTTGTCTTTTCCAGCAGCCATTGTACAGCACACAGAGTGGTAAAACCAGCTGACCAAATATGCTGGAGCTCCGCTTGGGTTGCTAGGTAACGGTGCAGCGCCCATCGATTCTGACTAAATTGGAAAGGTTTTGAAATGGCTCAATGTCCAGACCCCCAAAAATAAAACATGAACTTGTTAACAAAAAACAACTGGGTGGTTTTTTATATGCTGTTTTTAGAACCCAAATGGAAGCGCAAAAACATGCAAAAAGTGAATAGGTCCCTTTTAATCATAAACATCATATTTAATTGAGGAAACTGATGTTTCCTCTCAGTTCTATCTCCCCTCGATCTATGCCAACCTATTCAATTAAGCATAACAGGTCACCTTTAAGCAACAAGACGCTGGCGAAAAATAACACAAAGACCTGTCTTGAATGATCCCAAATACTTTTGTAAAACAATTCTCTGGACTAATGTGTGTTTTTAAGGGGTCAAATCACTTTCTAAATGTCCAGTTTCAGTATAAACCTGTAGAGCTGTGCTCATGTTTTACCTGTCTGCCCTGGTCTCTGAAGAACTCCCCTGCGTTGTCGATGACTTGTTCATCTGTGAGGTCGGAGTACGGCTGCTCCTGACAAACGCTCAGCATCTCCCACAGAGTGACCCCGAATGCCCACACGTCGCTGGCTGTGGTGAACTTCCCCTGAGGACACACACCAACACACACACCTGAACCTCTGCCTTCATCGTCACAACCTCCATTAGTGTCACAACAACTACGAGCATCATTATCATAAAAGGTGAATCTGATGGAGAGGAATCACGCGTCTAATGGGTTTCTTTCACATGTGAGTGCTTCGTTTTTGAGTGCATTAGTTTGTTTTCCAATGTTTTATTTGTATAATTTTACTATTAATGGCCCAAAAAGCCTTGACCTGAATTAAAGTGGTGAAATATTTCAATGCAATTAAAAGAAATCACAGATTCATGTTTCCTACACAGTCTGTAAAACTGAAATTTAACCATTTTCAATTTCTGAAAAAGTAGCGAAAATAGCATCCATCGTGCAAATCCAGTTATCCTTGGAGAGATGCGGAGGCTTCCAGCCCGGACCAAGTTAACGCAGGACCACTCAGAGTAATATTACACAACTAAAACATTAGAAAACATCACAGGACAACACAGAGACACACAGGACAAATAACCATCTCACACCTAAGGACAATTTGGAGATCAGCAACCTGACATCATGTTTTGGACTGTGGGAGGAAGCAGGAGTACCCTGAGAGAACCCAAGCATGCACACTGCAAAAACAAAATCAAGTATTTCTGGTCTAGTTTCAACTGCAAATATCTTAGTAGGCGTGAAATAAGACAAAACTAACTTACAAGTAACTTATCAGCAAGAAATGGGAGCTTATTAAAGTCAACGATTCATCAATACTGATGAAAAAGTTCAAGTTATAAGTTATTATCTGCCAGTTAAATGATTTGATCCACTGGCAGATTATTTCACTTACACTAGATAACTGATTGATTTTCAGGAAGATGATGATTTACTGAGCAACACATACAAACACAACCAACATTACACAATAAAAGATGAGGAATTATTCAGTATGATTGTTTTTCTAGTCAATATCATCTTAAAGCTGTTGAAATTAATTCTTCTGATGTTTCTCCAATGTTGATAAAGTGCTCCTTATGATGTAACTCTATATTAGGCCATGTCCAAAGATGTCGGCCTTGCATCTGTTAATCCATCCATGCATTCAGTTTTTTGCAGCCTCTACATTTAAACCCTGAGCTCAACAGAAACATCTGCCCTGCATTTATCACAAACTTTTGTATTTATGCATTAAGAGCAGTGAGACTCCAGAAGTTCAGTCTGGAAAAGTCTAGAGTTTTGACTTAAAACCATTTGCAGATAAAACTAAAAACAGTTCACGGTGACCTGTGAACACAGAGACTATCGTGTCCGTCTGCCTGCTCACCATGAGGATGCACTCCCAGGCCATCCATCGTATCGGCAGCACAGCTCTGCCTTGGATCCTGTAGTAGTCTCCGGCGTACAGGTTTCTGCTCATGCCGAAGTCGGCGATCTTGATGTGACGCTCTCCGCCTCGATCCTCTCCGCTCTCTCCCTTCTCACCGCCGACCAGGCAGTTACGAGTGGCCAGATCCCGGTGCACAAAGTTCAGAGAGGACAGAAACTTCATCCCTGATGCGATCTGGCTGGCCATGGAGATGAGCGCTGGATAACTGAGGACAGGAGGGAAACGTCAGGAACTGTAGCTGAGGAAGTTTACTTTAAAGTTTCCTTGAATAGGTAGGATAGGTCTATAGGCGATACCTTGCTTAGACTGAACTGTTTTAGAGTGTCTTGTCACTTTAAATCCAAACAAACTCAAAGTTTACAATCACATGTGGAAATAGCCATGAACAGATGTGCAATTATACAACTACACATCTTAGAAAAGCAGAAGTGGAGCCTCCTGCACAACCAACAAGAATGCAGCAAGTGGTTTCTGATTGGTAAGTCAACAGCAAAACACTTGTCTTTTCCAGAAGCCATTGTACAGCACATACAGTGGTAAAACCAGCTGACAAAATGTGATGGACCTCAGCTTGGGTTGCTAGGTGACGGGGATGGGCTTGGCTGGGGTTGCTAGGTGACAGCACAGTCCCCAATGAATACGAGTCAACAGTCAAAATGGCTCATTTTCTAGACACCAAAAAACATTAAGATATTGCCAAAAAAAAAAAGATGGGTGTTTTTTTTAAGCATTTGTGCTGTTTTGTTAAAGCAGCAGAGATCAAAACGGAAGCACAAAAGCATGCAAAATGTGAATTTTATGTAGTAGGTGCCCTTTAAGTTACCTGATGGTCGGCGTATTGTGTGAAGGCCCAGTTTTGTCCAGCAGGACACGCTGGGACAGATACTGGTTCAGGTCTCCACACTCCATGTACTCGGTGACCATGCAGAGGGGATCGCTGCTCACACACACTCCCAGCAGGCGGATGATGTTTGGATCCTTCAGGCGAGACAAGATCTTCACCTCCTTCAGGAAGTCGTTCCTACCAGAAGAAAAGGGACAGATCTGCTGAGTCAACAAAACAAGTTCGTACAAAAATCCAACATAAAGCGCCAGCTCTCTGTATTTTGTTTGAAAAGCCTCAATCATGAAGAAAACCACAGAGAATCAGATATTTTTCCAGTTTCCTTTGTTTACTGAAGATCTTTTATCCAATTTAAGGCTAAACTCAACAGCAGAGTCTTTATCCAGAGCAGACATGTCTATTCCTGCTGCCTCAGTTAACGTCTCTCCCACTATGTTTTTGGTTCATTTAATGCCTCATTGTCCAAACAACGTCTCTTCACTTCTCCATTTCCCACCATAGGAGGTATTTAATTTAAGATTTTGAGAGATCTCCTGTCTGGTACCAGCTGCTTGCAGTCATGGCCCGGCAGCTCCTCAGGAAATCAGCCATAATCTCCTTAATTAAGTCAACGACCTTCTTTAAATCAGTTTTAGTTTTTTTCTTTAAAGAAACCCAGGTCATTTCATGACTTATCAGTTTTATTTTGCTGCTTTTGTGAAGAACTTAATGTGAATAAGAAACCATAAATATTATGGCTCTGCACAGTAAATAAGTATCACTTATCCTGATCTCACAATATCTGGCAAATACAAAAACTATTTTTTGGAGCAAAAAAAATGTGTTTATGTCTGTACATTAAAACTCTGAGTGGTTCACAAGTTGACATTTATGTAACATTTAATGTCGGACTTTTTCCCACTTTTAAAGTAAATTGCTTTCAAAATTCCTATACGTTGCTTTGGGCTAATCGTGAAAGATATAGTCGCTAAAATTGGTGCATTTGTTTATTTTATCTAATAAAGTTCTGAAATAAAAGATTTACGTTATGAACTATAGTTTATACACGAGAGGTACTGTAATCTTTTTATAAGTATATATTTATATACACACACACACATTATTTAGGTGCTGTAAAAAATAGATTAAGTACTGCAGAAAAAAAAAAAAAAGAAATTTCACTACGGTACAAAAAATAAAACTTAGATTTACAAATAAAAACTTTACTTTGAATTTCTATTTGTAAAGTACAAAAATAAAGTAAAAAATGTAAGTAAAAAAATAGATAAAGTAAAAAATAAATAGACTCAGGTCCTGTGAAGAAATTTCAGATTTAGACATTGTGAAAAAAAAAGAAGATATTTAGGTACAGTAAAGAATTATAAAGCCGGTATTGAGGTTTAGTCACTGTAAAAACAAAATGACACAAACCTGGCATTCTTTGAGGCGTCTGGGCGCAGTATCTTCACTGCGACCAGAAGAGGGCGCCCTTTTCTCACATTAAAGGGGAACTCCAGGATCGGGAGGTCCAGAGGGTTCTCTATTTCACACAGGTGAACCTTTAACCACAAGAAATTAAATTCAAATTAAATTCAAACGTTGATAGAGGACGGCGATCTTTTCACCCAGACATGTCCTCCGTCTTTGTCAGTCCTCACCTCCCCGAACTGTCCCTCCCCCAGCTTCTCCTTGAAGACGAGACACTGGCGCGGCAGCTCCGGCAGCGGGAGGGCGTCGGCACCAGGACTGGAAGAGGCCTGGGCCGGCACTGCGTAGGTGTTGTTGCCGCTGACCCCCTGCAGACTGACGATGTCCGCCTCTGCATAATGCGGGACGCTGGGAGGCAGCGGCGGGGAGACGGGGGGAGACAGAGACGGATAAGGAGGCGACCCCGGATAGGGAGGGGGCTCCTCGTGTGCAGAGGGGAAGCCTTTCTCCAGGTCCAAGTCCAAACCACAAGCTGGAGACAAGAGGCAGAGGCAGACGGGGCGGATGAAGAGACGAGATAACCGATAACAACCGAGTGATTTAAAACGGCCGTCTGCAGGAGCAGAATCAGGAGATAATAGGTCAGGCAACTTGTTTTGAAGGGATAGTTTGGATTTTCAGCTGAATACCAAATCCAGCGTTCAAAAAGAAAAACGTAAGCAATCTAAGATAAGTGAAATCAAGTTTTCCACAGAGCTACCTTTCCTCTGTCGGCCTGGGAAAAGGTTGTTTATTATTACAGAAGAACTGATGATGGTCCTGAGCACAGCTGCACGCTCATTCATCTACTGGGAGGCTGAGCTGGAGCTGAAATTATGCAGCGGAGCTGTCATCCTGCAGAAATATCGACACACCCCTGCACATTGTGAAGGATTACAATTTTGTGAATGTATTCCCTGCTGCGGCCTCCTGCGGCCCGGTCAGTGCATTAATCATTGTTTCATTCAGTCAGCTGACAGCACACATTCACCCTCCTGTGACTTATTTTATTCCAGTGAGAGACTAAAATAATTTATAATTTCATTAAATCCATCTACCTGCATGAATAGCAGGTAAGAACCACTTGTTATTGAATCTTTCTTTGCTCATTTACACCACATCGAATTCCTAATTTTAAACTAAACTTGAACCTGCATTTCTACCCACTGATAAAACTGAAACACCTCGAGAAGATAATAATTTTACTTTTGATACCAGCGGCTCCCAAAAGGTTCAGACAGTACTTGAGTCATGGGCTTGTAGGGAGAGTGGGACCTGAATGCTAAGTTGTTTTACCTTTGAAATAATAATGAGCCTGATAGGAGAATTTTCAGCTAAAATTCACACGCAACTGCAGCCAGTAGATCACAATACTGCAACTTTATAAAGCGCACATATTTGGGAGGAAAAGCAGGAGTCACAGAGACTCAAGTAAAAAAATATTTTACCGTCTGTCATCATCAACTGGATTTAACTACAATGCGTTTCAACAAGGATAAAAATGGGATAGCTTGGATTGGTCTGGGAAGGTAAAATTAAATAAAGTTCAACATCCTTGTTGCAGAAGTGTGCGGCTTTGTTGTGAGTCTTGGCTTGGAAATGCTTTTCCACTTGCAGCATCTTGTCCTCGGCTCTCATCAACTGACCTTGCAGGTTTCTGCAAAATCTAGTTTTCTAGTTCTGGTTTGCAGCAGGAGTGTCAAACACATTTTCATTTTGGGCCAAGTTCAAAATCATGAATGACTGAAAGGGTCGTTTACGCTAAAACCCATTTTAAAACATTAATAAACTGTCTACATTTGATTAGTACTTATTAAAATTAAATAATATTGAACATCTTTTCACACTGATCAGTCCCTCCAGGATTTCTCAATTGCTTTTGTGATCTTTCGTAATTAAAATCCCTGATTTTCTGATGCTATTTTAGAAATATTTGCAAGAAATGTTGCGATATTTGATACGTATGAAGGTTAAACATGACCTTTTGTTACTGGCCAGA
This sequence comes from Girardinus metallicus, assembly GCA_903067095.1. NCBI lineage: Eukaryota > Metazoa > Chordata > Actinopteri > Cyprinodontiformes > Poeciliidae > Girardinus > Girardinus metallicus. The sequence continues at coordinate 8,492 of CAEGAE010056566.1, forward strand.
TAGATCACAGATTACAAGTAAGACTGAGGCAGCAGAAAGAAAATACTGCCACCTGTAGGCGAGAGTTAGGAATCACTTAAAACAGAATTTAATTTTAGTCTAAAACAAAAACAAAAGTTTTTGACCATTTTTTGGAATATATGCAATTAACTCACAATTATGCATTATGCGCGGATCTGTTTATTTTGCGTCATTTTCCGAGATCTGGGAATTTCAAAAGAAAAAAAAAAACTGAAGGGACTGGATGATGTAATTTGACAGTATACAGACAAAACTTGCTCTGATTATATTGCTACAATAATATTTAGTCATTCAAATGTTACCTTTAAGGTTTTATTTATGCATCCCTCTGGAGTCAGGAGGGCCAGATTAAAAGCTATCATGAGCCAGATTTGGCCCCCGCCCTTCAGTTTGACACCGGACTCTTCTGAAACTTTACTTTTCTTCTGGTGAAGTCGTGTTTTTGCTGATTTTTGTTGTTTCGGACTCACTGTGATGATTTCTTGCAGACAGTTTTGGGACAAAACTTCTCTGCAAACTACGGCTTTAGACGAACGATAGCAGAAAGATCCTGCAAGGACAGCTGACCTTCACTTCGGGTCTGCTATTGTTACAAGAAGATTATTATACAATTAGAAATAATTATTTGTTTTCTGGGTTATTGATGTTCACGATACATCTCAGATTGAAATTATTTGGAGATTATGTAGTGAACATGGACATTTAATTGAAAAAGTAATAATGTCGACCAGCAGTTGCTCCTAAAGGTCAAACTGGGTAGTGTAAATTACTCCCAGTTTCCCAGTGGGAAGTCCGACTTTGGAGGGTTTTACTCATCATTGCACACTGCAAAAAAAATAAGAATGGATCTCCAACTTAAAAAAATAATTAATTTGGTACGTGTAATCAGATTAAGTTTGTCAAACTTATTTTTGCTAAACATGACAACTTAATAAATGTAATATATTTACTTGCATAAACTGAATTTGACTGCTTGTAAAAAAATAACTCAATATGTTTAAGATGGATCACCTGTTTTCTTTTTCAGTGTATACAATATGGTTGTATTCACTCAAAGACTCAATCTTTGGCATATTTTTATAAAATCGTACTGGAACTATTTTGTATTTGTTTACATAAATAGAAAGTGCACTGGGAGATATTCTCTTCAATGTGAGAACTTAATTTACTTTTGGTAAAAATAAATCAGAAATGAACTTAGGAAAGTAATGAACTATTCAGTTTTCTGCTTAATCTTTTTGTAACCAATTATAAATGTATGCATAAACACATGAACCTTAAGATGCTGTTGTCTCTAAATATTTTTAAGGCTGTTCTTATTGATCTTGAGAAGAAATCATCTGTCTGTTTTAACTAGTTTATGTATGACCGCCTTAAGTTTGAATGTCCTGTAAACTCTGTGCTGCCGCCAGTCTTGCCCAGGATTTTCTTGCAAATCAGATTTTTAATCTCAGCAGGATTTTCTTGGTGAAATAAAGGAAGTCCTAATTTCCCAGTTCCGAGTGCAGCTGGAACGCAGCATGATAACCTGGTGCTACTGAGGCGTTCACAGAAACTAAACTCAATCAAAGTAATAAAATAAATAAAAAAAAAAAAGCTCTTTGTGAAACTTTCCAGTTCCTTAGAAACCAAACTATCCCTTCACACAAAGGAAGGAGTTATGTGATGAGTGAATGAGAGAATGGGAAGGTCGCATGCAGAAACAGATTGTTAATATTTGGGAGAAAATCTGCTCCTGCCTCAGAGCTGGCAGGTCGGTAAGTGAGTGGAAAGCAGGGGATCCTCCTGACTGTGCCGGCCCAGTCTGAGGCTTCTTACCCTGGGGCACATTCAGGCTCTTTTCCTGAGCCTGAGCCGATCTCGGGACGACTACGGCTCTGGAGCCTTTTCTGAGATCTGGTAGGAGCACGTGATAGGCCGGATTGTTTAACAGCAAGGCTACAAGGTCACAGACACACATACACACACACACAAACGTACAGAACGAGGTGGGGCGCACAAACAAAATCATAACACGGAACAAAACAGAATCATGACAGTGTTAGCGAGTTCATGTACATACGAGGAATCATAAGGGTTTTCATTATGAGCACAGGAAGGAAGAACATCTCAGGCAAGTTAATATAACCCAACATAAAAAACTGACTGCATGGGATGTTTGTTACTCTTGTTATTTCAAACTCACACAGGCGCCTAGTAAAGATGGCATGCCAACCTCCTGAGGAACAATGCAAGCAAAGGAATGCATTTTTTCTTCTTTAATCCTCAGCTTCTCCTCCCTTTTCTTCCCTCTCTTAGGAACAATAGCTCTTTTGTGCCCCCTCTGCAACGTGCATCTTCTTGCAGGCAGTCTTCCTTGCAGGATGTTTGATTTGATTTACTTTTGTTTGGTGTGGTGGAATATACTGCAATGCCACAGTTTTCTAGATAGGCACACCACATTGGGAGTTTTCCTTCTGCTTTTGCCCCATCTCCAAATGAGTTTGCAAAATCACAAACAGGCATGCAAACTGAGCGATGTGGTACAACCCACAGGCATGAGTGCAGAAATTTAAATACGGTACATATGGAAACTGGGATTGTTGTCACATTTTCTGCTTATTTATTACCAGCTGATATGTTTTGCATGTTTTCCTGCCTGTCAACATGTTGCACAGAGCAGAACATTATTTTCTTGCTTCTTTGTGATCTTTTGCAGTCATTTTTATTTAACTGTTCTTCCAGTTTTCTGAGGGACTTTTACTTTTGTTTCTTTAGACTTTGGCTGCTTCTTTACTCATCTGTCCAGTCCTTACGCCAAACCATGCCAACTTTTAAAACAGCTCTCCTCTAGGCATGGCCTGTCGCAATAAATCAATTATCCGCATGATGAATTAAAGCGAGCTCAATAACTTATATTTGCACGATTTATAGTTTTTCTCTTTTTTAGCTCTTCCTACCAAAGACGCTGTTGTCTCAACTAGCCCTTTTTTGAAGGACAATTTTGTTACAGAGACTTCAGTTCCTATTTTATTTGTTGTTTCTTTAGTTTTGTTTATTTTGGATAATTAAAATGTTTTCCAGATCCAGTGTTAAATGTTCATTAGAATTTAAAGTTTATTGAGCTTTGAGAATTTGTCCTTGCATTATTATGCCTTTACCATTGTAATGCTTCAAAATGGTCTCAAAACAAGAAAATCGTTTATCGCAAAAACGTCCGGGACAATTTATTATCAATCAACATTTGTTGTTGTGCACTGCAAAACCACAAAATCTTACAAAGTATTTTTGTCTAGCTTCAATTGCAAATATCTTTGTTCACTTGAAGTAAAAAAAAACAACTTACAAGAAACTTTTCAGCAAGATATAGGAGCTTGTTTTAAGTAAACAATTCCTTAATATTGATGAAAACGTGCTAGTTCCTTTGGCAGATTATTACAACAAGATGCTTTTTCCATGTTAAATTACTTTTAAGTTAGTTTTGTCTCGTTTCAGGTGTACTAAGGTATTTGTGCTAGAAACTAGACAAAAATACTTAGTAAAGATTTTGTGTTTTTGCAGTGCAACAGGCCTACTCAAGACCGCTGTATCTGTGAAAATAGTCCCTGTGGCTGCAGCCTGCAGCATCTCAAAATAAACATGGCAGAAAAAGCTTCTTCTTCAGTCAGATGGGTTAATTATTATCACTATTATTATACATTTTAAATCTCAGTAGACATTTATATTGAGGGTACTTCTATTTATGTCATGATAGCTTTGGACACACTGTAAAGTTTCAAGCCAAACCAACATTAATGCGATGCTCGATAATCAGCCAAAGAAACGACACCCAGAGGCCGACAGTAAAGGAAAAGCCACAGGAAGTTCATTTTAAAGCTGCTGAAGTTAAACATGCTGTTTTCTACATTTTCCCTTTATTAGGTTGTTTATAGAGGCGTTTTGTTCCATTCACGCTGCAGTCAGCTCTCTTTGCTGAGGTCAGATTTTTTGTGCAGTTTTTTGCATTGTAATTTCAATGTAACGACATCAGACTCCAGTGTGAACAGTCCTCTGTTCTTCAGCCTTGAATGCAACACATGTTGGTTATTGTGGTGCTGTCACACTTCAGTGGTGTGAATGAAATGTCAAATAAAATGCAAAGCGACCATTCAGACTGAGGTCACGTATCCAATTTAGGATCAAATATTAAAGCAGCCTTTATTTGATTTTAAGATGAGTTTTGTTTTATTCAGAACGTCAATAATTAGAACAGATATGGGCCACATATGTGCAAAACGGTCAGATTTTGGCTGAATGTTGACAGTATCTGAAAAGGACTAATGAGTGAAAAAGCAGCGTAAGTGCACTAAAAACTTTAAAGAAACACATTCCAAAGAAACGTCAGGAAGAAATAATGAAGAAAAAAGGATGACTTGAGGCTCTGAGATCACTTTATGTCACATTATCTATGTTCGAAACCTGTCTTGGAAACATTTCCTCCAGTTCACAGATTTAATATTAAAGGTAAGCAACATTTAAACCCCTCAGTGCTTGTTTTGTAACTTACTGCTGCTGTCCCTCTGGTCTCTGGGCCGCAGCAGAGCGCTGGGCTCCTGATATTCCCCCTCTGCTTCTCTGTCATGGTCCCGGTCGTCAGGAAAAGTGTGTATGCGCTGGTACCGGCTCGAGTAGCTGTGGGTGTTGTTGATGACCACGTTGTCTGAGGGGACGGACAGATGGACTCTGAGCTCTGAGCTGGACAGACTGCCCTGGGCCTGAAAGGCAGCATGAAGGAACCATTAGGGCAGAGGGATGCTCAAATCCTGGACACAAACTTTAATCGCTGACTGATTAGCAGCGCATATAAATCCAGATGGAGACGGGCTGGTTTACTGCCAGAAGGCTGGCAGCTGTTCTCTCCAGCTATTATTAACTTAAACTGAATCAAAGCGACGGTTTGGCTTCATGAAATAAAATATTTCCAGCTTAGAAAGAACACCGTAGAGGTCCAGCTCCTAACCCACCTTGCCCAGAATCTTTTTCCAGTACTGCCTCCAAAGAATGACAACTATAACAGCCAGCAGGAGCAGGATGATGCCCACCAGGCAGCCAATCAGAATAGCTGTGTTACTGCCATCATCTTTGGCTACAGGAAGTCCCGCCCTCGGAGTAATGGCAGCAAATTCTTGAAATGGAAAAAAACAGAAGAAAAAAATCAATTTCAGTTAGCTTTTTATTTATGTTTGACATCGAAAACCTGCCACTTTTCATGGTTTCAAGGTTTTGAGTTAAAGAAACCTTCAGCAGAAAAATGATGCATGTCAAAGTCATTTTAACAAACCCAGGTGAGTAAAATATTTACATTCACCAGTTGTCGTTTCTGTTTGGTTGAGTTCGAATCACCCAGTCACACCATGATGTGTTTAAATTGCATTTCTATATCAGTTACAGATGAAGCATTTCACAGAAATGGGAATCTGACACAGAATAAATGCAACCAGGTCATCAAATAAGCCCCCGGGTTTTGGACGTTGAAAGATCTTGCAGCTTTAGGACCAGAAATCAAACTCATAAATAGTCCATTGATTTGAATTTTGCATCACAGCATTAGTATCAAGCTCAACACAAATGTCTCAGCAATGACCAAATGACAATAAATTCATCTCCTGCTACGCTATGCTGACACGCTGTCTGCGCTGAAGAAGATTCAGTGATCTCAGCATGCAAGTGACGAGTTCTGCCTTTTTCTGATTAATTTTTCTATTACTATTTAGCCATTTACTGAAGACTTGGAACACCTGCAGAGGGATACTTTGATTAAACTTTGATCCCAAGATGGTAGGTAATGGAAAAACCAAAAAAAACAGATGGTAAATTCACAGCAAAACGTAACATACGCTGTTCTGACTCACTATACTTCATCATTATACAGACACAATACATGTAAGAGGCACCTCATCAACATCCTTTATATACATACGTAATTGTTGCCAAATTTTTTATTTTCATGTAAAACACATTTTTAGAAACGCCAACATACATGGCAGGAAAACAAACTATGTAACCGCGACTTTATTGATTTACCTGAATGATTTTTTTCATTTTGTGGTCGTGCCACTGAGCAGTCTTGGTATTTTCCTGTAACGAAGAATTAAACTAGTCCCAAACTATGACTCTACCTCCACTGTGGCAGCAGTAGACTATATTTTTATGACTTCATAAAATTAAGTTCCCACGTATAATGAAGTATATTTGTAAAAGCAGCATTTTCCAATCTCAGTGACTCCTCTTGTTTTTTTAAGTGACAGATATATATATTTTTTTTGGATGACTAAGGGTTTTCTTTGTATCTTTTAGGTTTTCATGATGACTTTCCAAATTGCATTTTTTTCCCCCAGAACGCTTACTCGCATCAGATGGGAATTTATTCCATCAGTCAACAGTCTCTCCTTAAGAGACGAATCCAAGCCGAGTCCTCACTGCGTCTGTAGCATCCTTTCCACGTTTATGCATTTTGTCTCATCTAAGTTCCTGCAGAAGTCACTGAAGCACTAATCAAACTACCTTCTTTAAAAGCTCCACCTCTGTGAGCAGAGGCGTCGTCAGAGGCGCCTCAAATGACTCTACAGCAAATCTCCAACTTATCCTTTTACAGCCGGCCAAGTACAAAAGATTGCTTAAGAATTTGAATATTTCTAAGACAATATGGTGGATAAAAGAAGACAAATGACGAACAGAATGACACTTGATGTTAGTTTTACTTTGAGTTAAACTCGGGTCCTCGTGCATTTCCTTGTTCATCATCCTGTCTGGCATGAGGACGGCGATAATAACTGACAGCCGGTTTCAGAAGATGATGAACAATGTGACTTCCTCCTCAATCCTTCTGCTGCACCTTTTGTTCCTTTCAAGCATTGTTTCAAAGCTTAGATGTAAATTGCACTCTCTCTCAGCCATGATTTATGAGCCACTATAAGTGAGTTGTGTATTTTTCTGCAGAAAGAAACCAATCTTTCATTTTATCACTCCGTTTTTGTGTTTGGGGCATATCTGACCAATAATCTATGGACTGAAGGTGTGTAAGCAACAGGCTTATAAAAACATGCCAGTGCTATGACTATAAATTAAACTAAATTAGATTTCTGTTTTATGCTTACAAACATATGCTCTGCATAAAGAAAATGTGTATTTTAGAATAAAATATGTGGGTGCAGCCTCTGCAGCTGGAGTTAGTTTGGGAATGAATGTGCTTTCAAGTCTAACCACTGAAAAACATCCAGGAAATGATGATTTAGTTCTGTTTATTGCTTTATTCTGTGAATGACCACAGTTTATTCACTAGTTCATCAAAGCAACAAAGTTATGCTGCATTCTGTGACAGCTGGGAATTTGGACTTTCCCCTTTTTAGTGCTGGAAAAAATTGCAGAAAACCTCAGAGAATTTTTCTCCCAGTCTTGAAGGTTAATATATTACAGGGTCTTGTGATTTTATTTCTAAATTTCTTACATTTTGCACCATGACATGCAGAATTACCCCATGTCCAAATGCTTTTGCCCTAAACTTTAAAGGCATACCAGCTTTCCTAATTTTGTATTGTGTTAGTTTTTTATATCCCAGACTAACACAAAGAAGTGAAAAGAAAATGATGCTTTACAAATACAGGAAACTTAACTTTTACAGTCACACACAAAAATGGCTTCAGACAGATGTGTAATTGTACGACTATACATCTTTGAAAAGCACAAGTAGAACCTCCTGCACAACCAACAAGAATGCAGCAAGTGGTTTCTGAATGGCAAGTCACCAACCAAACACTTGTCTTTTTCAGCAGTCATTGTACAATGAATGCAGCGGTAAAACCAACTGACCAAATGTGCTGGAACTTCACTTGGGTTGCTAGGTAACAGCCTGGGCTTGGAGGGGTTGCTAGGTGAGGGCAGAGCCTGCTGATTTGTGACGCATACAGTGGTAGAACCAGCTGACCAGAGGTGCTGGAACTCAGCGTGAGTTGTTCGGGGTATCGGGGCTGGGCTTGGCTGGGGTTGCTAGGTAACAATGCAGTCCCTGTTGAATATGGCTCAACATTCTGGAGGTTTTTGAAACGGCTCATTTTCCTCATTGTCTTATAGCCAAAAAACATTTAGGTGGGTTTTTCTTAAGTGATTGGGCTGTTTTCAGAAGCAGTTAGGATCCAAATAGTAGTAAAAAAAATCATGCAAAATGTGAATTTTGCATAATATGTCCCCCTTATCTCTTCTAAGACATGGCCGTCCACCCAAACCAGCAAATAGGGAAGGACAGACCTAGAGAAACCACCAAGAGACCCATAATAACTGTAGAGGAACTGCAGATATTCAAAGCTCAAATGGGAAAATCAGCTAATAGGACAAACAAATCTGCTTTTATGGAAGAGTGGAAAGAAGAAAGTCATTGGTAAAATAGAAAAAAAAAGGGAAAAAAAGTAATGTAACACAAAAAAATAATGTTTTAAGTGGTGGAAAACCCTAAACATGCCAACCCCACTGTGAAACATGGTGGTGGCAGCATTATGCTGTGGGGATGCTTTTATCCAGCAGCAACATGAAAGCAGATCAGAGATAATGAGAAAATGGATGGACCCAAATATTGACTAGTTCTGGAGTAAAAACCTGCTACAAGCTGGAAAGAGTAGAGACTTTTTATCAGGACAATGACCTTAGATTCACAGCTAAAGCTCGTGTGTTAGAAGGGCCCAGTCAAAGTTCAGAACAAATCCAGAAGAATGATACCATTCTACTAAGAAGAATGGTATCTAGATGTGCAAAGCTGGAAGTGATTTAAACTAAAAAAGACTTACAAAGTTCTGACTCAGAGAGGCTGAATACGAAGACACGGTACACTGCTCTGACTTTTATTGTGAAAGTGTTTCCAATACTCTGTATTTGGTGTTGAAGTTTCTGGTCGTGATGTTACAAGATCAAATCAAATCAAATTTTATTTGTATAGCACATTTCAGCAACAAGGCATTTCAACGTGCTTTACATCATAAACATAAAAACAGAGTCATGCAACGGAATCAACAATCAAAACATTCATTAAATTCATAAATGATTACGTTTCAAACGTAACTCTAAACAGGTGGGTTTTTAGTCGAGATTTAAAGGCACTCAGTGTTTCAGCTGTTTTACAGTTTTCTGGAAGTTT
>CAEGAE010056573.1:0-19022 GCA_903067095.1 Girardinus metallicus
TATATATATATATATATATATATATATATATGTGTGTGTGTGTGTATTATAAAGGTTACTTATTGCAGCTTTACATAAAGCAACCCAGTCTCCCTGAACACCTCGGCAGAACCACAATCTGATCGAACCAACCAAATACTGAGTGCACTTCCTGTCTGATCCATGGATCTACTTTTTAAAAGGCAGACATTTCCATCAAAATACATTGTGATAGCTTTAATGTCAATAGAAACTGAATTTGCGGTTTTCATAGCTGCAAGCTTTAATTAACCGAACTGCATCAAACCTTTTGAAGGTTTCTCTAGTTTAGATGCACAAGCTAGCATCGTGACGTTAAGTACTGCTATTAAATTCTCCGCATTCGTCCGGTCGATATATATATATAAACAATATTTGACTTCTGATTCATCAATGGTTTCGTGCTCCCACTGAGGCTGCAGAATCTGCTGTACGACACGGGAAAGGGCGGCACGCCACGGCCGAGCGGACGACAAACAGGCAGCAGGAGCTCACGTGCTTGTTTACGGTTACAGAGTCACGTGACGAGTTCAAAGAGCCGACACGGAGTTCACCTTGAACACTGACGAAAGAAAGCGGTCGCTTCAAGACCTCCATTAAACCACCGAACCGAACAGAACCGAACGATGCAACTTCTACAATGAGCCGAGACACCGACGGGGGGTGACATAGACAGACATGTCCGTTACGTGTTAGTAGGGTCTCTCCTTTAATACAAATGGCTGCTGAGACAAGTTGGAGGGCGACTGCATGGAGAGAGAGAGAGAGAGAGAGGGGGGTAGGTTTAAAACAAATGCCTTAAGGTGAAGTTGCCCCCGCGCTACTATCTTTAACTTTAAGTAGAATTTGTAAAAATAAATACAGCACTACTCCAAAGGGGGCAACTGCACCTCAGCAGCGAGTGAGGAAGAGGGAGGAGGCAGTAGGGGTCAGAGGGCGCCCTCTCTCCGCTCCGCTCAGCTCAAGGTTTGAATTCTCTCCAGCAGCTCCGGTTTGAGGAGGGCGGCGGAGCTCTTCCCGCCTGCAGCGGCAATGTCCGCCTGCACGGCTGCATCCCAGGCAAACGTGAGCAGGGCAGCGGGGACCTGGAATAATAATAAAGTTTAAAACACATCTCCTTCTTGTCTTTTTTTTTTTTTTTTTTCCTCTTTAAGTGGCCTTGTTTAATAACAAGAGCAAACAAGACCATGAATCAGATACAAAACTTACAAAGTGAATTCATACTCCTTAAACTTCCTCATATTTGTGACGTTACAACCACAGACTTAAATTGGTTTTATTGGGATTTTATGTGAACAGGCTAACACAACACACAGCATAATTGTGCAGTGAATGGAACGGGATAGTTTTTTTTTTAAATTATTTTTAGTTCTCAGTACTTTGATACCCCCAAATAAAACCCAGCACAAACAATAGCCTTCAAATTTACCCAAATGAAACCTGCAGTTTCTTACAATGTTCAAATTTAGAAAAGCCATACCTTTTCTAAGAATGACTTTGTGCTGGTGAGGTAATGCTACTAGAACTACAGAGGTCCCGTCTGATAAAGCTGGTTTGAAGTTCAAACTTAAATAATTTTTAACTCGCTGGTCAAATAAACCAGACTGATATAAATCCAGTCAAGTAGCACAGAGTGCATTTAGTTTTTGTTTCTTTTTGTTAAAAGGAGCTGAAGGAAAATCCTTAAAAATAAATAACTGCGTCCAAATAAACTGAAAATAGGTCAAACTGATGTAACCACAATAGGATGGATGATTTATCTGATCAATCACATAACCGTAGTTTGTTTTTTTTTACATATTTGTTCAAAATTGATAGTATAACATGAGAGAGATAATCTGTGAAAAGAAAAACACATTTTTTTAACAGATTATCACAGATTAGCTGCGTTTCTATTTCAAATGTGCGCAAAAACTGTGTTGATATTCCACTAATGTCGAAAAGGTGTTTCCATTAAACAAGAATCGCAATTTAAATTACATGTGAATAAGTTTATCAATCATTAAAAAACACGCTGCGCCAACGTCCTCCTGCCACTTCCTGTTGTCTTCTCCGCCTGTGGTAACATCCGGTTGTTGATCACATGACTTGTGTACGTTTCCAGTGCAGTTTCCAGTGTAATTACATTAATTTTGATGCAACCACCTCATCCTTTTTTTTTTTTTTCTTTTTTTTTTAATTGACACATTACCATTAATCAATTAATTTATTTTCGTAATTCAAATTTGCGCAATTATATTGCCAACGGAAATGCGAATAGTTTTAGCAAATACATAAAAAAAACCCCATGTATTTAAAAACCTACACACTGCAGCTTTAAGTGTGCTTAGCATCGCTTGTTTCCGACCCGAACCGTCAACTCACCAAGTTACATTCGACCAGCGTGACCTCCTCAGACTCCTGCAGCTTTTGCCCTCCGGGGGCGATGAGCTCAAACGGCTGCCAGCCGTCCACCAGAGACTCCCGGACGAATTCAAAGAGTGCCGGCAGACGGTCCCAGGCATAAAACGTGGCTGGAAAAGACGTCACACACCGCTCAATTCAGTTCAGTTCAAAAAAAAAAAAAAAAAAACTTTATTGATTGATTCTAAAGGGAAATTAAATGCTGTAACTCATTAAGTCTGTCAGTGCAGCCACTAACACTAAGCTGTTCACTGAGGCCTGGCTGCTGCTAACCTTGCAGCAGGTTCCCGTCAGGCAGTCTGACTCTGAGCAGGGTGTAGTTGTATTTCCTCCTCTCCCTCTGCTCCTCCCTCTCCCTCATGGCTTTTGTGCGAAGCATGGCGTTCTTCTCCACCAGCTCAGTTCTGGGAAAAATAGGCAGTACGTGAAATAATCTGCTGGTGGCACTAGTACCTTTTTCACCGATACTAAGGAATTATTGACCTAAAACAAGCTCCTATTTCTTGCTGAAAAGTTACTTGTAAATCAGCTTTGTTGTATTTCAAGTGCACTAACATATTCGCACCAGAAACAAGACCAAAAAACACATGGAAAGATTTTGTGCTTTGTTTGCGGTGATGTCACCTCTGCTGCTGCTCCTTCTTCAGCTCCTCCGCCGACAGGTTGTAGAACTCGGGCGGCAGCTCGAAGCGCTGCGCATTGGGAGACGGTCGGAAAGCCTGAGGCTGCCGGTCCAGCTGGGCTCTGACCGGCTCTCCCCTCTGGAGGCGGTCCCTCTGCTCCTTCATCAGCTCCAGGGCGTCGTCACTCTGCTCCGGCAACACCAGGAACTCCTCTTCCTCCTCTGATCCCCGTCAAACGTAAATGCGGGTTACAAAATGTAGACATTGAATAAGCGCTGCTTTTATACAAGTCAAATTTTTAAAGGCTTTTGGTGTTATTCTAGGGTATCAGGGTACAAGAAGGGTGAATCTGAAAACACATTAGACTTTGTTTTTGGAAAACTCTGCATCAGTTTTTCACTCCACTTCACTAAAACAGAACATTTTGTGTTAGTCTAACACATAAAATACATGTCCGTGGTCGAAACCTGACAGACTGTGAAAAGTTCAAAGCTATGAAGACTTTTTAAGGCACTGGGATGAAAACAGCAGGAGAAACTCACCTTGGCCCTCTACAGGAAGCATAACACTTATAAAGCCCAAAGCCTGCAGAAACTCCCGACTGCCCTCCACAGGATGTACTTTTTCCTGTAACAAATAGAGGAGTGATTTTTAAAATGTTTAAAAATGATTTTAAATATATAGTTTTTTCACGTTTTCCTAGTTCTGAACGTCGGCTTTGAGCTCACCTGGAACACCTTGTTGCTGACTTTTATCTTTCTGTATTTCTCCTCTGATGGATTCTTACATATATTGTCAACATACCTGTAAAAAAAAAAAAAAAAAAAAAAGTCAAATCAAATAAGCTTTTAAGAACAAACATAAGTTAAAAGACTGATTTGTGAGGGAGCAGCAGAAAAAAATTGCCAAGGTAAAGTATGAACATATATAAGCATATATAATATAATATAATCGAGATTTACTTGCTGATGATGTCCACAGCTGCCTTCACTTTCTCTCTGTCTTTGTTAAATGTGTGGACCATCATGACAGAAGCCTCGATATCGTCCTCCTCGAAGCGCTGACGGTAAAAACACACACTGTGTTTCTCCAACAACACCAGCAGGATTATGTCTAATCTCGTTCTAAATCACCTTATTATGTTTAGAAAAACTTCAGGCATATTGTGGTCTCAAAGAGTTGAGGATACGTACCATCAGAATGGCCTCTTTAATGTGCACCTCCCTCTGACTCTTGGTTAACGTGGCTCCGGTCAGAGGGCAGGTGAAGTAAACGCCGGACACAGAGAGGCAGGCCGGGTCTTTCACTTTGGATCCCTGGAGCAGAAATGTCTGTCAGTAACTGCAGCTATTAAACTTGTTGCTCATTAAATAAAGTGTTAAAACCAAGAAGAACGCGCTACAAGCCTGGACGTACCTCGGCTGTCACTACATTGTCCTTCTCAGCCACAGCTGCTGCCTCCGCCTCCAGTTCTCTTTTAACTGTGAGCCAAAGAAAACTGGTATTATTTAACCAGATTCTATCAAGACTAAAACAAAATCTAAGTGTTTAGTGTTTGCTTTACTGTACACAGCAGCTGTGTACAGCTCAGTCAACTCTCTGATTGAAAGAGGTGTGTGTGTGTGCTGCAAGTTCTCATCATAATTCAGACTCTAGACTGCTGCTAAACAACAGCAGTTCTATTCATAATATGTTTACATTTGCATCTTCTGAAGGTGTTTACAACAGGTTTTATGCGGAGTGCTCAGTAAATTTCATGACAGTTGCTAAGGGGTAAATAAAAAAGGAACTACTTTTTAAATATGGATGCTGCAAAATAAAATAAAAATAAACTAGAAAGTGGGTTGGATGAATGGGTGGAAATAAAAATGGATAGATGTAAAAGAACATATAGATGGAAAGAAGTATAGTGGGAAGAATCCAGAATAAATTCATGGTGACAGTTGGATGGACGAACAGATTGGTAGATGAAAGAACAGAGGTGTGGAGAGACACAGATGGACCATTAGATGGATGGAAGAATAGATGAAAGGCTGGAGGGGTAGTATGATACAAAGTCTTTTTCCTTGCTAATTTCCAGACACTTAAGAATAATCATATATGAATTTTATTCCTATCAAATCTTTTAATTATAAGCAGAGGATGCAGTAAGCAGCTGGCAGATGTATCTTTTGCTACAAATAATCAAACATACACTAAATGAATGCTGGAATTGAATTTAGGCAATTAGGTTTATTTTAAAAATAAATTGCATTATTTATTTAAATGTATCTCTAATACTGTATAAAAAAAGGTTTAAGGGGCAAAATAAATAAATAAAATAATCCCAAGAATGTGACAATTTTTGTATTTGGTTAATCATCAGAATAATCAATGTAATAATCTATTTTCTAAAATAACCATTAGTTGCAGCCCTACTGTATTAACCAAAGCGGTACTCGGGAGCTGGGCTCAGGTGAGTCTGGGTTCAGGACTGCGCGTTTCTCACCCTGGTTCCTGATGGCGTCCTGGGAGGTGTGCACCTTGGGCCGCTGCTTCCCCTCGATCCGGGCCAGGGCCGCGGCCCCTGCCCTCTGCGCTCCTTCGCTGGGAGCATGCCGACTCTGCTTGGTGCTGGAGCTGCTCGGCGCCACCGCAGGCTTGCTGCTATAAAGCGATCACCAACATGTCATGAGTTCAGGTCTGACCTCCATGAGTTATAACGTGTAACTAAGTTAATTACAACACAGATGCCAGCACCGTTTCGTCTTTAGTTATCAGGTGGCTTCTTTATTTAGCGATCTAAGCTTGTTGATGGATTATCTGCTGGTCAAAGTTAGCTAGTCTTTGCATTACATTATTTATCTACCCACAGATAAAAAAAACAAAACAAAACAAAAAAACCTGCACAAGAAAGCCAACATATGAATTGTTTGTGATTATTATTTTTTTTTATCAATAGTTAGCACCGCAGAAAGCAATCAATCGTTATATTTGCCTTGCATCTTCTGTTAACTTCTTCCCGGGTCCTGCAGATTTAAATTTTATGTCCTTTTTAAAGTCGTCAAAGAACTTCTTCATCTTCTGCCAATTAAAGAAAAAAACATCAGAAATAAAATAGCAGCTCTAGAGCAGCAAGCTACACTTAGCTAGGAGGTGGAGAAGAACCAAAACAAAATCCATAGAAAAAACTGCTTCCGCCTCACGGAATAGTTACGTCGCCCCCTTGTGGTGGGGGAAAAGACCTAACTCTTAAAGAGAAAACCATGAAATCAACTGATGATACCGTGGAAGTACCTTATACTGAGTAAAAGCTATTACTGAAAGTCAAATAAAAACAAACAAACAAAATAATCGTTTTATAGCTTCATTTTGATATTTGTTTCAGAAGGAACTTTCAAACTTTTCTTCCCCGGTTCCTCTTCCTCATTCTTGTTATCAGGCATCTTCTTTTGTATCTGCAACAGTGACGTTCTATCGGTTCATTGGAATATATTTTCAAACTCCTATTTCACAATTTGTTTTGGTGAAATGACAAACTTCAATATTTTTTACTCAAAACTGCATGTGACAGACCAACATGCAGTACTTTATACTGTGAAGGAGAAGAGGATTTCTCTAAATTCTTTACATGTAAAAATCTGAAAAGCAATGGTGTAAAATTAAACTCGCTCTCTCCACTCTGACACCCCAAAATGAAAATGATCAATTATTCTATTAGACATCACAACAGAGGCACAAAATTGAACTTCTATATATACTTCTACTTCACAATAATGCACTACATTACTTTGTTGTGGACAATTACAGAATTTGCCATTAAAATATATGGACATTTGTGGTTGCAGTGTGAGCTAAAGGGTATTAAAACTTTTGACACACTAGATATTAGGCTATGGTTTACCAGTTTGACCTTTTCCTTTTATTATTCCACTTTAATGTCTGACTGATGACAGCTCTTGTGTAACGTAATAGCGCATAAAATTACATTTTTCTGTTTAATTTATAAAAAAAAATAAAAATAAAAAAATAAAATAGTCACCTTTGCCGACACTTCATAAATAATGTTATAACACTGTTGGCAGCCTGGGAGCAATTCTTCAGGCCAAGCTGCTCGTCTTCTGGTTGATTCTTTTATATACTCTGTAGCCACGCTTCTCAAAAGCATATTAATGGTGCTGAGGATGAATTTTCTATAGAATTTTGCAAATAGAGGAGACAGTATTCTGGAACTGCTTTCTAGAGTACTGCTCAGATCTTTTACAGGCCAGTCTTGGCCTGTCTGCCCTCGAAGATTTATCCTAGGAAGGTGGAATAAACATCGAAACAGAACCAGAGATGTTTGTGTGTGAAACTCCAAGTAGAGCAGCAGTTTCTAAAACACCCACATCACCTTATTCGCTTGTAATTGTTTTTAACAACTACACCGCCTAGTCTAAATGAATGAAATCTTTCGAAAAATAAAATATGCTTTCAGACAAATGTTTATTTACTGATTTGGAACAACAACAACAACAACAACAACAACAACAACAACAAAAAGAGGTATCCAGCACTGTCTGAGAGACAAACGTGAATAGGCATGTAGTTACTGAACACCTTGAAGGCATTAAGATGACGCAGCCTATGTTTATGTAATGTCGCAGAGCAGAGCGACCCCGCGCATGATCCAGTGATCTGGTGACAGGATGGTCGGCAACGCCACTGCTGTGATGTAGTTCTGGTCTGTTCGTCTTGATTTCTTGTAGACTGGACAGCTGTAAAGCTTGGGGTCAAGGGGCGCAGTGGACCTGATGGCAAACATGTGGATCACGGGCATGGGTGTGAACAACACTTTGGGCGAGGGCTCACTAAGATGGATGTTCTTTCTGTTCCAGCCGGCACCTTCCAGGTACAGACCGTGGACGTAAACTCCCTCCTGTTAAGGATATGAATTTGATAGCAAAGAAGGTTTCGGTTTAGTTCTTTTTTTTTTTCGTTTGTTTGTTTTCCTGCTGTTATTGCTCCTCACAGCTTTCACTGCCGGACAAAAAGTGGCAAGAAACTCACCGTCGGTGGGGCAGTGATTTCATCCCTTGCCTTTTTCAAAACTTTGTTGTTAAGTGTGACGGTGTCCAAAGCCCAGCCTTTGTTGGCCCTGGTTACTTCTTGCCTCATGGCTGTGAGAAAACCTGTAGACATTACAGAGAGTTGGCATCAGTCAGTCAATTAACCAATCACATAATAGTTTTTTAACACGTATAGAAAAAGAGCTCTGTCTTGAACGTGAGAGGGGTGAGAGGGGGGAGAGGGGGACGGGACGAGCTGCATGGACTTCCAAGCCTGAAAGTACAGAATGATGGAGTGTCTTGTGTGGTGTTTGACGATTATTATAGTCAGAAATCTGAAGCGAGTGTGTGGGTACTAAATGGACATATGCTGCGGTGGGCTATAAAGAGTTTTCAGGAGCTCTGCGCTTGAGTTATTTTCTTAAATGTTCTGGCAAGAGAAAACTTTCTTCTTCTTGTCATCTTGTGGACAAGAAATGTGGAGTATTTTCTAGTTATTTGCTAATTAGTCAGAACGTCAGCGTAAATCTGCGTCAGGATAATAAAACTCACCCTGTGGATTAAAGAACCCAGTCATCCAGAAGGTTTTTGGTCTGCCTTCAGACACCCAGCTGTCGAACTGCTTGTTTCTCTCAAGAAGTTCAGTGAACCAAAAGCCCAAAGTGGAAGACTCCCAGGACATGTTCTTCCACAGGCTGGGAACACGGGCATCAAAAATGTTGTCCAAGGCGTCGCGGAGGTTCTACGAAAGAAAGCATAGCTCAGCGGGAAGCTCATTTCCATGCTTTGGAAATGAGCTTAAATGTAAAGTATTTGCAGTTGCGCTTCAAAGAATTTATGCTGAAATGAGCAAAACACATTCACAAAGAGAAGTCTTACATCGCTCATGATTATAGTGCCGTCTATAGCCAACTTCAGGTCACTCAGACTAGTGCGCACCACTGTGATTATTCTCTGCATTCGATCCACTTCCTGACGCAGGAAGATAATCATCGGGTTTAGAGCGCCCATCTTCTGCAACCTGGATTTGACCTTCATTCAAGAAAATAACACATTTCAGATTTTGTGGATAAAAGAACTAGTGCAATAAAAAAAAAAAGAAAAAAGATTAAACCTGACCTCATGTGGCACATAGTCGTCAGGCAATTTCTCCAACATGTCTTCTGCCAAGTGGTAAACAATGGACTCTCGAGTTGCACCTGAGCCTCCTCCGCTTTCCTTTGGCTGAATATTGGTGATTGTGTCCAACACTTCAGCGGAAGTGTTTGCCTGATATCTATGAAATGTGACGTTAGCCATGTCAGATGTCAGGTTTTTGCTCTTAATGGTGATGGCGCTTCACATAAATTCAGCGTCTTACGTGATATCGGCATTAGAATGCAGGCCCAACGCTTCGGGTGCGTCAATAGGAGGCAAGCTCTGGATGCAATTCATGTACTCCTCAACTGTCTCACAAACAGGAATTCTGTAGCCCGTGTAGAAGACAAATGATGGGTCTAGCATCTTCTTACTGAACCACACCTGTAGTTAAAAGCATATAGTCTTACATATTTCATAAATGTTACTATAGTAGAAATGTAGGAACTAATTAAGACAAGACTGGGAGTAATACACGAGCAAAACACTTCAGCAGGCGTTTATCGTAGTCGTCTGTGACCCTTCCTCCATATTGCACTTCAGCTAGCATGTATCGCACGGTTACCCATGAAACATCCTGCGGAGGGAAAAGAGGACAAACTAATGAATTCGGCAGAGACCTTCAGACGTTTGGATCATTTCTGAAACATCCTTACCTGCTTGGGCCCACAATCATCCAAGTGTCTCTCAACAAACTCCACACTCGCAGAGAAGTCGGCCGAGTTGAACTCGTAAGGTATGTTCCAACCCAAAGGTCCAAATTTGCGTCGTTCCTGTGACAAAAAAAACCAACAACTTTTAATTCCCCTCACTGACGAGAATGTAATAGAAAATCAGAAACTGCATACATTTTTCCAAAAAAAAATCTTAGATATTAAATGCTTACTGTTTGTTTAATTTTTTTAAGAATCCACGTTCTACAGGAATACTCAAAACATTGATGTACTTCAGTATCTAGGGATACATTATATAGTTACAACTTTAAAGCTCAACTAAAAAGACAAAAGAAAAAAAAACAAAAAAACATTTAAAATTTTACTCTAAAGCAGTGGTTCCCAAACCGGCTCATCAAGCATCGGCCCTGCGTGTTTTCAGTGTCTCCTTGCTTCCAAACTCGTGACTTAAATGAACTGGGGATTAATAGGCTTCTGCAGCCTATTAATCCCCCGTTCAGAGGAAATTAAACAGTCATTTGAATCAAGTGTGCTGGAACAGAGATACATCTAAAATATGCAGACTGGGAGTGCTTGAGGATCATATCTGGGAACCACTGCTCTAAAGTATAAATTTTTTTCAACCCAGTTTTCCCAATAAAGGCGTTTACACCATTTTCAGTAGATTGTGTATTAAAAAAAAAGTTCTGGTTATTTACGAGTTACTCATTTTGTCAAAGCATATGTTTTGTTCTTGCCGGTCTGCATCTATTACTACAGGCGTATTATTGACATACTAAGTTGAAAATGTATTTTAATAAAAACAGTCATATTATTACAAGAATAAAGTCACAATATTTCGAGTACAAGTCACAATGTTATGAGAATTAAGTCGTAGTATTACCACTTCTTCCTTGTATCATTTTGACTTTATTCTTGTAATTTTGCATTTTTCATTTTCGTTGCCTGGCCCTAATACTTTGTATTTATATTATGCACATCTTAATAAAAAAAAAGAAATTAAATAAATAAATAAAAGGTAGCAATGTCGTTTGAAGACAATCACCTGCACAGCAGTGTGAAGAAAGGCCACACCGTACAGCAAGGGCTTCCACATGGGCAGGTTGCTCGCTTCCAGCTGGTGCTGTGAAATTCCTGCAAATGTTCGTTTCAAGCCAGCACGTATTCCCTGTGGTGGATCGTTGGTAAACTTGATAGAGGACTAAGGGGACAATGAGGAGAAGGATATTTGTGTGCTATAGTAGTTGTTCAAGTTACCAGTAGGTCAGAATGTAAAGTTTACTCTGTGTTACCTGCAGGAGTGTAATAGAGAACTTATTGTGTGGTTCTGTAGTGATCCACACTCTGAAAGTCTCATGCACCTCCTCAGTTACTGTGACCGTTTCAAGCAACTCATCCATGAACTCTAACCCCAGGTGACAATTCTGCAGAAGGACCCAGCCTCCCTGTACAACAGATAAAGTGAAATGTTCAATAATTTGGCTTTAATAGCTTGGAAACTGTCATGACTTGTTGTAGGTTTGAAGTTGGAACCAAATGCAGAGATACGGAAGTGACAAATGAATTTGAAGGTTTTAATGAAAAAAGTATGAGAAGTCACACTTACAAAGATAACCGGTAACCAGGGCAGGAATAAAAAGCCTAAGTAAAGGAAACAGCAGGGAGATACGAGGACTGCTGAGCTCAAGGAGGATTTGTTCGCTCATGTGTGGTTAGAACCTGTTTATGTGCGGCTGTACAGGCTGCAGTTTGTCTGGACATGGTGTGAGGGGGGTGAAGAACAGAAAAAACCCCCCAAAAAAAACACTTATTTTAGCCTTGGGTTAGAGTCATCCAGCTGGGAAGGCAACATTTCACCACCAACAGTATGCCAACTAGCACAGCGCTCTGCAGTGTGCGCTTCTGCGAGGAGGCTTGCAACGAAAGCGACCCAAATGAATACTAGAAGAAAAGAATGAATCCAGAAGAAAAGAGTAAATCAGGCTGAAATCAACTGCAGTACCACCATAACACAGCAGAGGCAGCAGGGGGAAGAACGACGCTCATGAAGAGCCGAGACAACAACAAAGCCAGAGTCCCAGCTTTGACCTGGAAGAGGGTTTGTGGAGAGAGTTATTAAATTTCCCAGTGGTATGAATCTTTTTGAGCCTAACTGTATGTATTCATATTATTTATCTATCGTATTTTGGTATATATATTCCCAAAAGATCTGTAAATGTAAAGATGCATTTCCAAAATTCTCTGAGTAGTTAGCTAACCCGCAGTTAGCATGTCCAGGTGTTGTTTTCCGTTCCAATATCTAATTTTCTACCATTTAAATATTCTCTGTTTGCTATGCTGTCAATAGTTCCAGCTCCAAGCTCACCTGTGAGCCTTCAATCTTAAACATGTAGCCAATTTAATGCTCAGAATTGGTCACATCTTACTTAATGTTTTTAACTGCACAGTCCGTGTACTTCATCGCTAGGGGCGCTATTTTTAAGGCACAACAGTAAGCAGGCTACGTAGAGGCACTGCTAGTATCTTTTATTTCATAATAAGGGCAATTTTTGTACCGAAAAAGTGAAATTCAGACCCGCTACCATACAAAAACTCCAACGTGAGTTTAAAGCAAAAGATCCACTTTAAGTTTAAATGTTCAGTCCGTCCCTTTAGATATCACAAATCATCAGTGTCAATAAGAGCAGAAATAGCAAATTCACCTATCAGGCGAACAACAGCAAAGACACGTTGTTGAAAGACAGCAGTGAAATAATCTTCCTGGAAGGGAAAAGAGCTTGCTAGCTGAACCCTACAAATTATATATGGTCCAAAACGAATGGACCATATATAATCAGATATTTAAAAATTAAATTTAAAACTTTTTAAGAACATTATGACTGGAATTTAAGACGTATCTCCAAAGAAATATAAGAATGCTGCCCAGTCAACTCCTTTTACGTCCCATGATGGACGTAAAACACCTAGCTAGCTGGCCATCACGGCCACATTAACAGCTAGTTACCAGTAGCCTCAACCGTCTTGAGTCACAGAACACAATGATGTACGAGTGCAACATAAAATATACGAGATTAAATAGTTCTGTCAAGACTAAATTTAAGACCGGTGATTAACATACTTAAGGCCAACTTACTTTTTAAAAATAAATTTAATGCATTAATATTAGACACATGAGTGGACACCCTGTGTATTAAGTACTGGCTCTAACCCAACACTGTAACAGCTAAAGTCAGTTAGGGGGAACTGAACACAATATCCCATATAGAGTATATATACCTCAGTCATTGATGTCTTGATAAGCTTCCTTGCGTGGACCTCTTGTCCTTGTCCCATTGATATTGCTCTGCAGTCTATAAGACACAATATGTACATGGGCAAAAACTCATCCAACTTTATTTGCATTGCAATGTTCTAGTTTTATCACCCATTCACCAAGCTTCAATCAATCAGTTAATCAAGTTTATTTGTATAGCACATTTCATCAGCAAGGCGGTTCAAGGTGCTTTGCATAATAAAAACAGAAAATTACAAAATTATAGTTAATGTCATGACACACAGGTCGGAGTGACTTCTGTCGTATTCAGACTGCATACATGTTGGCATTGGGCACTCTCTTATTAAGTTTGCAGGTTGCTTAAATGTAAAAGGAGTGTGGCTGCAACTAACGATTATTTTAGTTAGTGATTAATCCATGATTATTCTGCCGACTAATCAAAAAGACTTTGCTTTTAGCCTTTTTTATACAATATTAGAAATACATCAAACGATGCAAATAAATAATTTAGTTCCTTAAATAAGAAAATAAAAACTTTATTGCCTAAAATGCAACAAAATAGAATTCCTTTTGTGTACGCTTAGAAAAGATTTAATCTGCAGCTAAAAACACACTTTTCACATCAACATGTGAAAAACTTTGTCCTTTAGCAGGGCTAATCTATTGATTATTTTTGGAATAACCAATTAGTAAGTAGACAGCAAAAGGTGCTTAATAATTTTGTTTTTACAGAACTTCAACTGGGTGGAGCTAAAACTATGACACTTGCAGAGTTCTAGGTAGAACATTTTTACAAAGGTTTTTTTTTTCTAAAATGCATAATGTACATATATTTTTGTACATTTTAGGATGTTCTGAGAACTTTGTTCTTTTGGCAAATACATTTTTTTTAGTCTGTGCACTCCAGTTAAGGATTAACCAATTACTAAATTAGTTGGTGATTATTCCAATTATCAATTCATCATAATTAATCCGATTAATCATTTGAGCCCTGAAAAGGAATCTACTTGAAATTGTAAAAAAGGTTACAGCTACACAGCCTAGGAAAGAGTAAAGGCAGGAGTTATTTTTCTAAGTGTAAATGTGGTCAAAATAATCTTATGACATGCTGTTTTAGGGATAATACAGGAAGCTAAAAATATCCACATCTAGCAGGAGAGGAGGACCCACCTAGTTCAAGTCTTTTGGCAAGGGCTTCAATTTGATCGGTGGGATCGGAGCCCATAGAGAGGAAGCAAATTAGGGGCGTGCGAGCATCACTTTCCTCCCATGTGCCATGAAGATTCAAGATCACAGGTTCGGCAAATCTGGCGCCCATTGAGTCTTCTACATACTTCATGGCTTGAGACAAGGTTCGATCAGGGCACCAAGATCTGCAGTATGAAATGTGATAACTGTTGTCTTTCATGTTTGAATGCATACAAAAGAGGGAAAGCCACACAAAAAAAAATCCCACCTTATCAGCAAAAGTTTGTGGAAGACGTCGACAAAGTTGTATCCATCAGGAATGACACCTTCCTCTGGAGCGTCAAGATTTAGCCAATGTTTCCAGCTTTTCTCACTTTGGGACACCTACAAAATGCACCACTGTCAGCACCGATACAGTATGAGCTACAAAAGTTTCAGGTGTAGGGCCTTGCCTGGTTTAGGATATTAGCAAACTGTGTCAGTTTGCTGAGTTCCACCAAGTTCAGCCACACCATATCCAGTATCCATTTAAATGGCTTCGGAGGACAGGTCTTTAAGTCCAGAGCTGCACCACCTATATGTGTTTCCGGAGATGTTATTACTATTATAAGACAGCATATCATAACAAATAGACCAGCTAATGACTATTCATACCTTTAATCAGTATCTGAAACTTGCTGTGTTCGATTTTGTTATTCTGCAAGTCAATCTTAAGGGCCAACAAGAGCGTGAAGACAAACTTGTGGTTTTCATAAAGGCCTCTGATTGTGTATTTGAACACCTCAAAAGTCAAATATTCAATGATGTTTGCAATTCGAGTTAGGGTTTTGGAGGACTTTTCAGACCTGCAAAGGCACAGTCAGTAAATATTGGCAATAAAATTTATAATCTTTAAAAGCATGTGCTAAATGCATAAGGTTTGCTGTGCAAAAACCTGTCTTGGCGAAAGCTTACCTTTCAAGGGATATATCGAATACTTTGAGGAACTGACCCAGGGAGGTCTGGTACATGACATTGACCATGCTCATTTCTGTGATGAGGAAGTAAAGAATGCTGCCACGAGAGGCAACGGGACGATATTCCGCCTGAGCCAAATTGATTTTTGCCTCAGCTTCTGCCGCCACACTTAACTTTTCACTAACTTTAGCAGCAGTTTGCTTAGTTGTTCGCAGGATGCCGATCATGGACTCATCATCAACCAGCGAACCTTTAGTCACAAAAGCGCAAACAATCCATCAGGAATTAGTGAAAACTCTCAAGAGAAGTGTACACCAACAGCTGTACTACCTTTAGTGGAGCTGAGTTTGTACAGCAGGTTGTCTTCCAGTTCCTGCATCCTTCTCTTATTGGCGGTTACGTCCTCCATTAGCTTCAATCTTTCTGCTTCTAATTCCTGTTCAACAAAATCCAACCAAAGGTCAGCGTGTGATACAGTAATGCTCTAATAAGAATACATTTTTATCAGCAAGACATTTTAAAATGGAACAAAAATGCTAATAAATAAAGCATGACTCACTTGTTTCTCCTTGAGGATGACTCGCCCTAGCAGCTGGTTCTCCAGACCTTTCATATTGACTGTGAAATCAATGATGGACGTCCTGGCACTGACTTCTGGGGTGTATGCTGGGTTAGGCAGTTTGGTGGTTATATACAGCCGGAAACTATCCATTATATTTACCTCTTTGTCTCCGACTTTAACCTAAATCAAGATGGATCAAAGAAGCCAAGAGTGGAAACATTCTTATAGTTTGTCTGCTGCACTAGGTAACTTTTATAAAAACTTTTTTTTTTTGCACATTTCATAAAACTTTTACTATGTCATGACAGTATAACAAGAGACAGAATCTGAAAAATAGACCTCCTCTGCTAGGTCCTACTGCTATCTACGGTAATGTACTTTTCCCAGTCACAACCAACCAATCACAGCCAGTTGAGTTTTAGAACTGTTAAGAGTAAGCTGGTGAAAGTCCTGCAGAGAACCAACTTAGTGTTACAGGAAAACTGTCTATCCGCTGTCATCGACGGCGGCCATGCTAACGAGCAAGCGCATACAAAGAAGGCTCTGCTGTGGGGAAGAAGCTGTACCGCAGCAGAGAGCAAAGGAGAGGGTCTGAGGAGCACATAAAGGAGGGAGATTAGCAGCGCTAACAACCTCCTCCTGGCTCTGTCTGGTTGATTCTGACCGAGCAGTGCATTTCTGTTGGACCACGGGGAGGAGGCAGAGGAGATCCAGTTTTTCCACAGATGATCTATCTCATATTAGAGAAAGTTTTAACAAGTGTGTAAAAGACTTAAAAAAAAAAATAAAAGTTACCAAATGCAGATATAATTCACATAATCATAATAACTGAGTACCTTAAAACTGGTCCCAGATTTAATGAAGTTTTTCTCAAGCACATTATCCAGGGCTGGGTCAAGCTCTTCAAATATATCTGCAATGAGCAACGGTCGCCCCAAAGAAAGACAATCTTCCAAATGTGTACGGAAGAACTTGTGGTTGAGGGATGTGACCTGGACAAGAGATCAGAGTTTCCCTAATCAGGGTGACCAAGGTGAGGGAAAAAAATCAACACAATTTAATTTGATTTGGCTGTTTACTTGTAGCTCATTTTCCGCTTCTTTTTTCTTAATCCATGCCCTTCCTTGTGTCTGGGGATCTATAAGGAGGGGATATCTTGTTGCTTTGGTGACAACGATGCCATTCTGAACGGACAAGTCGTCTCCTGGAAGTCCCTGGAGGTTCCACTCGCTTATCTTAAAAGACGAACAGGAAAGCTTAAGTGGAGTTTATCTGTAACTAGTGTTGACGTAAAATCAAACCGGATGCTCTCTATCCTTACAGTGGGAGGATCCACCAGGGCAGAGATAATGTTGAGATTTTCTGAGAAGGGGATTTTGTCACTCAGGAGCTCTGCCTGCCAGTCCTTCAGCAACTTGTCGCGGTAACTTTGATTGAATGGCCCGCAGTATGAAAGGAAGCCAGTAAGCTGGAGCACATCCCCAACAAGTCTAAGAGGGAAAAAAAAGTTCATTTATTTCCTATTTAACACAATCAGTGTTTTCAAGTTTTTTCTTTGTAACCTGCCTGTTTATTTGAGCTTTAAACTCTTTGCTCTGCTCTGTCCAGCGAACCTTCTCTCCACTAAGTCCGTCTATCAAGGCAGATGCAGCCTGCATTTTATTCCTACACATCTCTGCGTCATCCAACAAGTCCTGAGCACAAAACAATAGTTGTCTAAGGGGGAATTTTTCTACCGTAGTTTGAGAGCACGCATTTTCAGTCTGAAAGCAGGATCTTCAAAAAGACAAGTTTTGAGGTTTGAGAAAGTACAGTGAATATTTGAAAGACAGCAGAAGTTTTGAGAACAAGCATTACAAGTTTTGAGCAGAAAGACATGAAGTCCTGCTTTCAAACTGAAAATGTGTGCTCTTGGATTATGGCGGAAAAATTCCCCCATAGCTGTCATAATTTTTTTATACACTGTTAAATGCAAACTTTTATTATGAAGCATACATAATACCTGTTTCTCCTTCATGGCAGCATCGCATTTAGCCTTGACTTTGTCAAACTCTGCTTGCTTTTCAGCCAGCGTGGCCTCAGCGTTGTGTAGCTCGTTATTAGCTATGTTCAGGCGGTTCTCTTGAATGGCCAGGTTGGCCTGGACAAAAAATAACAGCACAACGTAAGAAATAAAAGCAGGCTGTAGGGAATACCAGATTTTTTTTTGTCCCAGTCTATTTTTTTAATACATAACACTGCATAAATATCGTACACCCCTTGAACAATTCAACATTTTGTCATAGTATCCACAAACTAATGTATTTAAGGCGTTTGAAGGAGAGGTAAAACTACTTTCAAATATAAGAACAGAAGTCCAATTGCTTGCTACTTAATTGAGAGTAATTGCATTTTATATGATAATTCTTCAACAAAATAGTACTTAATAGTCAAGTGAGAGGAAAATTCTGTAAAACACAAAAGCCCTGCCTAACTTTCCTTGCACTTCACAATTATGCACTACCTGGAAATGGAACATCACGTAAGGTCTGTATACAATAAAGCCACGTTTGTGGTTCAAAAGGTAGGGATCACTTTTGGAAGCCAATCCCAACTAACCCCTACGTCTTCTCCCCAATACCCTTAAAATAAAAAGTAAAGGCAGAAAATATTCAAAAACAAACCTTGAGTGGCAAAACCTCCTTGTTAATGGAAAAGAACGAGGCCATGGCACGTGTCCATGCGAGCAGCCCAGCCACATTGCCGCACGCTTTCATGGCACTCTCCATAGTGTAGTCCTCCATTTCAAAGTATGGCTGAAGCAGTTCGACTGTTTCATCGTTGATTTGGTCCTTGGGGAATTGCTGAAGGGAGGTCAAGAACCCAGGACTACTCAGGAGCTAAAGAGCAGGGGGAAAAAAAAATCCCATTTGCAAAGATAAACAAGAGGTAACTTCCTAATGCTATTAGTGGACCAGTGTTCTATGCATTTATGTTGTTTAAAAAGAGCACTTAACTTTTTCTCTTACCTTCATTGCTTCTATCCAGGAGGGCTTTATGCAGCGGCGTTCAGGATCAACAGTAACCGGGTCCAACTTTTTGGTGAATAAAATCAGGACACAGTCCATAATCCTCATGATCAAATGAGGAGGCTTAGCCAGTTTTCTCACTGTAGCAATG